>JBDJHY010218518.1:0-11253 GCA_039654485.1 Withania somnifera | reverse complement strand
TTAGTCTCGGTCTCTTCGTGTCATAAATGCACAGCATATGAACAACACATAAGCATATCAACATATATATATAATCATGAGATATCCACATCCTATGCCCTGCATATGTATCTATAATCAAATGCTAAGCCTCGACCCCATATCACTCGGGTGCCAACAAATTAATATCAACACAGAACAAACAAAAGAATGGTACTGGGGTGCTATAAGACCTAGCTACCTAACCTAAGGACACTATTTAGTATAATTATTAAAGATATAAACCCAGAGATAGCCACACGGAGCCTAACTGTCATCCGACGATAAAGCTTTGCAATAACCGAATCGTACTCAGAATGATATCAAACGTGCTCCAAATAATCTGAAACTTGCACCAATGAATTCTATATATTAATATGAGTCTAACGGTGTATTTTAAACTATGTTTTGGATTGGACTCAAAATCAGGCCTAACACGGGCTTGGAGGCTGGCTTGCCAAAATCGTGAACAAATTTCACCACGGGATTCCCAACACTGCCAGTAACCCATGCTCCAAATTTGAGCTCAATGTGAACGTAGGAAGGGCTTCAAATCATCCCGGATAGATTTGTCCCAAAAGGGGTTAATAGTTCAATCTTTACGATTATAACGTTGGAATTATGAAGAATTACTGATCTTAGGAGTAATGTATATCCAATTGACGATGAATTATACAAAAATAATTGAGTTATAGGATTATTTTGTCAACTTCATACTTTAGGACATTAATGGAGGAATTGAAGAAAATAATGAAGAAGAAGAGAAGGAAACTTACCCAAATTCATGTAGAACTCGATGGAGAACGTTGAGGAGAAATTACTTGGTCTTGGAATAGTGTTTGGGAATGTATTTTCGCTCTAGAATCGAAGGAGTTATGTTTTTGGTTGAAATAATATGAAAAAGGGTTGTTGTAGGACTTTATATTGCTAGTTGTGGCACACCGCGATCGGGCTTATGGAAATGCTGCCATTTATTGCAATTACGCTGACTAGGTGTGATTGTCTAGAAGGAAGAAAGGATTTCTTAACGCGATCGCGCTGGCCACTGCGATAGCGCTTAATGCCCTGCACCTACACCAATTGCAGGTGCCAGCTGTAATTTTTCAGATTTCACATCAAATGGTGTCCAAATTTAAACCAAATATGCAAACAACATGAAAATGATGTTTTGGACTCAAGGAAATTGACGAAACTGAATTTTCAGGTCGTTTACTCAAAATGACCCCTCAAACCAAAAGGACTAGAGGTGCATTTCTCCACCAACACCTCAAAAATGCAATGACAAGCCCAAAAATTATACCAACACCTCACCTAGCCTAAATCATCATTTCAGAGCTGCTAAAAGCATCAAAATTCCAATCTGACATTCCGAACATTGAATTACCACTCAACCTCCACTTGAGGCCATAAATTTAACTAAAATCCACAATTTCATACAACTTTCAAATGAAACCACCAAAACACAAACTTAAGGTCAATCTTGTCTTTGTTTGGTATTCTGAAACTAACAGAACTATTAGGATTAAATTCCAAGATCGTTTGAAGGAAAGTTGACTTTGGTCAACGAGTACTTAGTTTTAGGCTCTAAAATAGGAATTTTGAGATATTTCTCGACTGAGTCGCCAAGGATCCGAACTGTCGGTCCCAGCAAGTCATAAATGACTTAGGGAAACTACCAAAATGCTCTAGAATACGAAAAGTCATGTATTTTTCATAAATGACTATGAGGGTCATTACAACATCCACTACTAAAAGGACTTTCGTCCCCGAAAGTCAACTAAAAGCAAGGAATGGATTGGAAAAGCATGTACCTGATGCCTCGAATAGCTGTGGATACTACTTCTGCACCTCACTCTCGATTTCTCATGTAGCTTCCTTGACCGAACGGTTACTCCACTGCACCTTAACAATTGGAATATCCCTGGATCTCAACTTTCTCACTTCCTTAGCCAAAATCTTCACTGTTTCCTCAACAAAGGATAAATTCTCATCCAATTGTACTGAATCCTCGCGGATAACATATGCCTGATCAGGCATATTATGCCACAACATAGAAACATGGAATATCGGATGCATAGCTAACAACATAGAAGGTATTGCCAACCTATAGGCAACATCACCAACCCTCCAAAATCTTATATGGCCCAATATACTTGGGACTAAGCTTTCCATGCTGACCAAACCTCATCGCACCACACATAGGAGATATTTTCAAGAACACCTTATCACCAACTCCAAACTTCAAGGAACAAAGCGTATGGTCAGCATAGGTTTTTTGCCTACTTTGGCTGGCCCTAAGTCTATCCTGAATCAATTGAAGCTAATCTAACAAATCCTGCAACAAGTTGGTAGACTGGACTCTGGCCTCAAAACTAGCAAAACAACCAATCTGCGATCTACAACACCTACCATACAATGCCTCAAATGGCACCATCTCAATACTAGAGTAATAACTATTATTATAGAAGAACTCCGCCAATTGTAGGTGCTGATCCCAAGCACCACCAAAATCTATCACACAAGCTCCCAATATATCCTCCAAAACCTAGATATTTCGCTCAGATTGACCATCAATTTGCAGATGAAAAGTTGTGCTCAGATGCACCTTAGTACCCAAATCTCACTGAACAGACTTCTAAAACTACGAAGTGAACTGGGTGCCTCTTTCAGAAATGATAGTTACAGGATTACCATGCAATCTAACTACCTCACGAATGTAGATTTGAGCCAAACGCTCATCATTATAAGAGGAATAGTAGGAATGAAGTGCACTGACTTAGTCAGCCTATCTAGAATGACCCAAACCATATCAAAACCTCTACTAGTACGTGGGCAACCCAGAAACAAAGTCCATAGTCACCCGCTCCCATTTCCAAGCTGGGATAGGAAGTCTTTGGATCAAACCACCGGATCTTCGATGCTCATCTTTAACTTGTTGACAGCTTAAACACTTAGAAACGTACTCAGAAAAATCCCTCTTCATTCCCTTCCACCAATAAAACTGATGCAGGCCACGATACATCTTGGCTACACCAGGATGAATAGAATACCTGGAACTGTGAGCCTCACACAAGATCAACTACCTTAAGTCACCAACCTGAGGTACATAAATGCGGCCATCAAACCAAAGAGCACCATCTGAATCAATAGAAGCTCTTCTGGCCTCTCCGAATAATACCTCTCAAAGGAGGACAAACAACTACTTATCCTCGAACTATCGCTATCGAGTCTGATCTATCAATGAAGATTTGGCCTCAGCACATGCCAATAGACACCTTGGGTCTAAAATATCAAGCCTAACAATTTGATTAGCCAACTACTGAACTTGCACCACCATTGGTCTCTCAGAAACTGACAAGGCACCTAGGCTACCCATACTGACCACTTTCCACTCAAGGTATCTGCCACTACATTTGCTTTGCCCAGATGATATAGGACAGAAATGTCATAGTCTTTCAATAGTTCAATCTACCTTCACTATTTGAAATTTAACTCCCTCTGACTCATAATGTACTGAAGGCTACGATTATTAGTAAAGATCTCACTCTGGACCCCATACAGATAATGCCTTAAAATCTTAAGCGCAAACACTACCGCCACCAACTCTATGCCGTGAGTGGGTTAGGTACGCTCATTGACCTTTGGATGCCTCAAAGCATAAGTAATAACTAGACCCTTCTGCATCAAAACACAACACAAACAAACACCAGAAGCATCATAATACATGGAGAATCCCTGTCTCTCCACTGGAAAGGTCAAAATTGGCGCTGAAGGCAATAATTCCTTAAGCTTCAAAAATCTCAACTCACACTCATCCGACTACTGAAATGCAACATCCTTCCTAGTCAACCTAGTCAAAGGTGCTGCAATCGAAGAGAACCATTCTATAAAATGCCAATAGTGTCCAGCCAAACCCACAAAACTACTAATCTAAAAACCAGAAGTCGGTGTCAGCCAATCATGTACCGCCTGAATCTTTGGTGGATCAACTTTAATCCCAGTTTTGGACACTACATGCCCCAAGAATGCAATGGATTTTAACCAAATCTCACACTTTGAGAACTTCTTATAAAGCTTTTGTTCCTTCAGTGTTTGGAGAATCCATTTAAAGTGTTTCTTATGATCGGAATTACTCTGTGAATACACCAAGATGTCATCAATATACAAAATCACAAATGAGTCCAGGTAGGGCTTAAGCACCCTATACATCAAGTTCATAAAAGTTGTTGGAGTATTGGTCAACCCAAAAGACATAATTAGAAACTTATAATGACCATAACGGGTCCTAAAAGCTATCATAGGAATATCATATGTTCAGATCTGCAACTGATGGTAACTAGACCTCAAATTAATTTTTGAGAACATTGTTGCTCCCTGAAGCTGATCAAACAAGTCATCAATTTTCGGCATAGGATATCTATTTTTCATAGTAACTTTATTCAACTGCTGATAATCAATACACATTCTTATTGTACCATCCTTTTTTTTACAAATAGAACTGCTGCATCCCAAGTTGACACACTGGAATGAATAAAACCTTTATCTACAGAATCCTAGAGTTGAACTTTCAACTTTTTTAACTCAGTAGAAGCCATATGATATGGACCAGTGAAAATAGGCTTAGTACCCAACTCTAAGTTAATAGAAAAATCAATATCCCTCTCTAGTGATAGGCCTTATAGGTTGGTCGAAAATACATATAGGAACTTAGAAATAATAGGAACAGACTCAGGAGTAGGAGTTTCAACCTGACTATCACGAACATATACTAAGTATGCCAAACATCCTCTCCCCACTAACCTTCTAACATAAAGGAAAGAAATAAAGCCTATTAGTGCACGGTTACTAGAACCATGCCGCACAGCCAAAGATGGACTTGGTACTGCAAATGTGATGGCCTTGGCATAACAATCCAAAACCGTATGATGGTGAGACAACCAATCCATACCCAATATAATATCAAAGTCTACAATATCTAACAATATTAAATCAGCCAATGTGTGTAATCCATCAACAAAAATAAAACATGATCGGATCACCCGATCCACTACTAAAAAATCCCCTACCCGGGTAGCAACACGCATAGATATAGACATCACATCACTAGACAACCGTAAACTGGTTGCAATAAGATGACATGTATGAACAAGTAGACCCAGGGTTAAATAATGTTGACACAAGTATAGAACACACATAAATCGAACCTGTAATCAGAGCATTCGAGGCCACAGACTCAGGTTGAGAAGGAAAAACATATAATTGGTGATCATAACCATGACGAACCACCATTGTGACCACTGCCTCTACTACTCTGGCCACCACCTCTATAACCACCTTTTACCCCAAGCACTGATCTCAATAGTTTTGCTAACTGAGGAGCAGGCTGAGTAGTACCCCTCTGCAGATAAAAGTTTAGCCCACAAGACAACACTTGTAACATAGCCCAGATGGCCCACCAAAACCCATCATACACCCTAATGTGACGGACCAGCCTCTCTGGAAAGTTGTATAGAAGATGGAGATGAAACCTATAACGATGCCTACATCGGCATACTAGACTTTCCCTATAACTGATAGAACTAAGCGCGGCCCCTAGAATGGGACCCACTATAACCTCTCGAACACGTTGTCCTCTTTTCTTTGCACTTACATGACTCACGATAGAGGAATTTCATAGAATTTGCATGATCAACTGCGACCTAAAATGGAAGACTATTAGAAACTAATAATGCAACCGCCTCGTCAAGCCTATCTTTCAACCCATAAGAGAATCAGCAGAATCTATCAGCCTTTATAGGCATAAACTCAACCCTATAGATTGAAAGCTAATGAAATATAGCCTTATACTCTACAAGGACATAGAACCATATTCAAGATTTTTAAAATCTTCCCTCAGGCGCTGCCTCTAAGCCTTGGATATAAATTTCTTCATAACACTTCATCAAATTTAGCCTAAGTCGACTGTGATGAACCTGTGGTTCTGCAAATGATAAATGCTCGCCACCATTGCTTAGCTACACCATACATCTGGTAGGTGGTAAAGTCTACACCATGGGTCTTCAACACACCCATGTTAGTTAATCTTTCTTTGCAGTCCACTAGAAACTCATGAGCGCCTCCCCCAGTACTCCAGTAAATCTGGGGGGATCCAACCTCAAAAATATGGTTAGGAGCTTCTACTATGAGCCTTTCATCGTTGTTTGTTGCTCAATAGCAAGAGAAACGATCGGTAATGGTAAAACCTAAATAGGTTCAGGAGTCACTACTGGAGCAACTGTTGGCTTTGGCTGTACTATAGGAACTACAACTGTAGGCTAAGAAACTTGAATCATTGGTTATGATCCCTCTATAGGAGGACCTCCTAAAGCACTGAGTAGCTACCATAGTACTCTACAAATGTCAAGAGATGGTGCTGCAGCAGGTGCTGAAATAGGTGCTACTATTGGTATTACAGGCACTAGTGGAACCTCTGCAGTAATAGTTGGAGTAGGCACCTCTTTTGGTGCTCTAACTTTTTTCTTAGCTTTAAATGAACGTGTACAAAGAATCTACGAATGAGTGAGATTTTCAAGAACTATCAAGGATATACGCATGATAATGCATTCAAAAAAATGAGTTAAATTTCCTAAATGTCACTATAGCCTCCCGAAGTTAAGAAACGCGTGTCTCCACACCGATCCGTAGGACTCTACTACACATTGATTCTATACACATACACTGATGATCCTAGGCTCTATACAAATTTGTCATGACCCGATTTTGTAGATCATGATGTCACCTACTATACCACCAGTAGGAGAACCAAAACCTGTAGTCTGAAGACAAAGTGGAGGACTACTATATCAAACGTAGAAGTATATCAATATACAAAAGATAAATACGTATGAAGATTTATGAATTAAATAAATACCCTAAAATTCAGTACTAATGTCAAATGAACCACTAATTATAGAAACAAGAAATCTGAAATAGGCCAAATATAACTGTATCTCTGAAATACATGTAGATCAAATAGTAATGTCAAATTTGAAGAGAAGTAGGTAAAAGATGGATGCCAAACTCACCCTGAATCTCTAAAGTAAGATGTAACTGCACGAACTTTAGGCAATAATCATGATAGAGAACCTATACTCAGATCAGCACATGTGCAAGTGTAGTATGAGTACATGCTGCCAAAGCAACCCATACCCAGTAGGTTTCGTGGGCCCACTGAGCACATAACAATAATAAAATCACTAATTAATAGAATATAGTAAAGAAGGCATAGAATCAAATAGCACAACAAGGGAAGCTAGCTACTCAATTATAAATCAAGTATAAATAGGCATGTATCACTAGCTAATCATATAATAGGATCTCAAGAAAATAAGGAAAACGTACCCGAAATCCTTGTAATAATATACATGAATAATAATTTAATAAATAAAGAATCAAAGAGGATAGGAGTAGAACATGGGTTATATACCAGTAACCTAAAGTGATAGAGTAAATGGCTCAACTATAATATAAGGCACAAAATCATACATAACTAGAAAGAGCTATTAACCAATAATGGAAACTAAGTAGTAATAGGAACAATAAAATAACATAAATAAAAACTGACAAGTCCCCTATAAGGAACTGCAGCGTACATAGAAACCACACTCACCCATAGGCCCCCCAATCCGACCAATGAGCACACTGAAGAGAACAAGTGCCAAAAAGTAAACATGCATATGAACGTCATTATAACCTCACATCCTAATTTTAGAACCACAATGAATCTCAATCTTGACATCTCATGCCTCATATCAATAGTATCATCAAGTTTCGCATTACGTGCCTCATATCAATAGTATCGTCAGGCCCTAATCGATAAGTTAAGGCCTATACTGTCGATCTATCATCGTATCACCAAAATCTGCAAAAGATCAGATATCCTCAATGTCCATAACCAGTAGTACAATGTGTATCAAAAAGTTGTACTCACTACTATACAACTGACTCATGTCTCAGCGGTTGTACTTGCTGCTGAATGGAGTTGGTCATAGTCCCAGCATTTATTAGTAAAAATGGCAATTCTCGGTGCCAGGAGGTGAAGCCTGGACAAAAATAAGTAAAAATAATATTAATGGGTGCTCGATACTATGCCAATACCAAAACAGTCAAAAGCCATTACTTGTATTATTATGAGAATATTTTCATTTATTATTTTATCTCATTATCCATCTTTGTTATCAAAGTCCTCCTCTAGCCATTATCGCTCAATAATCAAGTGGTGATGCAGACTTAGCCCATGCACTCTCACTAGACCCATAGGCCCAACTTTTTGTGTCATGAATGCACAACAAATTAACAGGTATTCATATCTATATAGGATCATGTAATATCCATATCCTATTCCCTGTATAGGTATCTCTAATCAATTGCTAAGTCACGGGCACCATATTACTCGAATGCCAAATTTAAATATCAACATGAAGTAGACAAAAGAATAGTACAAGGTTAATATACAACCTAGCTAACCAGCCCACTGATGCTATTTATTACATTTGTTAAAGCTATAAGACCAGAGATAGCCCCACGGAGCCTACCCATTGTCTGACGATAAAGCGCTGCAACTTCACGAATCTTACTCCGACTAATGTCAAATGATCTTCAAATAATCTAAAACTTATTCCAAAGTATTCTATATGTTAATACAATTCTAATGGTGTATTTTTTCTTAGTTCTAGACTGGGCCTAAAATCGGGCCTAAAACAAGCTTATGGGGCCCGTTCGCCAAAACTTATAAAAAAATTTACTACGAGGTTGCAAACTTCATTAGGAACCTGTGCTCCAAAATGAAGCACAATTTTAGTGTAAGAAGGGTTTCAAAATAGCCCGTACTGATTTGAGTTCGAGACCTATTTGGATTCTTTTGTAATAGTATTCACTGATGATATTTTAGTTTGCTTGAGACGTGGGATGAAGAATAAGCAACACTCAAGGATTATGTTCCATACATCAAGAGAGCATCAACTCTTTGCCAAGTTCTATAAGTGCGAGTTTTTTTGGATTCTATTGCATTCGTAGGACACATGGTGTCTAAGTATTGGATTATGGTGGACCTAACAAAGGTCCAGGAAGTTTGCAATTAGCAGAGATCGATGTATCCTTTTGAGATTTAGAGATTTTATTGGTAAGTAGGGTACTACAGATGGTTTGTTGACGTGTTCTTTTTGATAGCAGCACTATTGAATAATTTAACTCAAAAGGATGTTCCTTTCTAGTAGTCAGAGGAGTACGAGGCAAGTTTCCTTAGGCTTAAGGACTTATTGACTTTAGTTCTATTTTTACATAACCGATTGAGGTCCAGAGCTTTTCTATGTATTGTGATGCTTTGAGTATTGCCTTAGGATGTCTTTCGAAGTAGCAAGGCCAAGATATTGAGTATGTATCAAGGAAGCTAAAGCTTCATGAGTGAAACTACCCTACTCACGACTTGGAGTTGGCGGTAACAGTATATCTGCTCAAGATGTGTAGGCATTATATGTATGGTGTTCTATGTGAGATTTTTACTTACCATTATTGCCTTCAGTACATTATGAGCCAAGGGTAGCTCAGTCATGGAAATAGAGATAGATTAAGATACTGAAGGATTATGATATCACTATTTTATACCATATGAGAAAGGAAAATATGGTGGTGGATGCTTTGAGCCAAAAGGTGGTCAGTATGGGTAGCTTGGTGGCATTGCCAGTTTCATAAAGACAATTGGCCTTAGACATCCAGTCTTTGGATAACCAGTTGGTTAGATTGGAATTGATAGAATCCAAGAGGATTTTGGATTTAATTGAGGCCAGTTATTTTTTCATTGATCAGATTCGGCAGCGGCACTTTAAGGATTACTATTTGAGTACCCTTCATGATCAGGTCTTATCTGGTGAGGCCTGTAGGGCCAGCATTTATTAAAATAGGGTTCTAAGGTATGATGGTCGTATTTGGGTACCATGGATTGTTGTTTTGGTACAGCTGATTTTGCCTGAGGCTTATAGCTAGATATTTGGGTTATTGCTGATAGGGTAACTAATTCAATACACTTTATCCATTTTCATTCATTCTACAGCACTAAGCGGTAAGCACAAATATATGTTCAACAAGTGGTTTGGTTATATAGGGTTCTTGTATCCATTATCTCGGATCATAGCACACACTTAACTCTCAATTTTGGAGGATTTTTCAGTGGGAGATTTGTAATGAGGTTAAACTTAGCATAATATTTCACCCTCAGACAGGAAGAAAGTATAAGAGGACTATTTAGGTTCTGGTGGACATAATGAAGGACTGTGTATTGAATTTGGGGGGTTTATGGGATCAACATGTGGCCTTGGCAGGGTTTGCATATAATAGTATCTACCACTCTAGTATTCAAGTAGAACTATTTGAGACCTTACTAGAAGGAGGTGTGAGTCACCTATTGAATGGTTTGATGTCTTTGAGGCCAGAGTTTAAGGTACTGATCTTCTTTGTGATTTTCTTGACCATATTAGTATGATCTAGGAAATATTGCAAGCAATGCAAAGTAGGAAAAAGTGGTACACCTACCATAGACTTTTTTCCCTTTGAGTTTGAGAGTGGTGTTTGAGGGACTTTTGCAGGTATCTCCAATTCATGGTGTTATAAGTTTTGGTAGGCGAGGCAAGCTTAGCCCCAAGTATATTGGGACATTTGAGATTCTTGATAGAGTTGGTGATGTTGCTTACCAATTAGCTTTGTCTCCTTTATTTTTAGCCATTCATCTAGTCATTTTTGTATCGATGCTGCATCATTATATTCTGAATAAGTCATATGTTCTCCATTAGGATTCAGTGAAGTTGGATGAGAATTTTTCCTTTGCTGACGATCCGATGACTATTTTATCTAAAGATGTTAGGAGGCCTTGGTCTAAGAGATTCAAGTGATTAATGTCAAGTGGAGGTAGCGCCCAGTCGAGGAGGCCACCTAGGAGGTCGAGAGTGAGATGTGTCTGAATTATCAATAGTTGTTCGATCCTTTAGGTACCTTCTCCTTCCTTCTTTTTTTTGACTTTAGAGGAGAAAAATCCTTTGTAGTAGTGGATTTTGTAATGACCCTTACGGTCAGTTCTGTAATTTAAATATTTTCTTGAATTCTAGAGTATTCTAGTAGTTTCCCCAGGTCACTTATGACCTGATAGGACTGGTAATCCAACACCCTGGCGTTTTGGTTAAGAGTCGTCTTTTTTTTCTATTTTAG
>JBDJHY010218498.1:0-11254 GCA_039654485.1 Withania somnifera | reverse complement strand
TCCCATATAAACCCAGTCTAAGAACGTAAGCCTAGACTACCTGTCCTTCATGAAGCACTCAAAAATACAGTAGAGTGGTATCCCGAACTAGTCCCAAAACCCAAATGAGCTCCTAGAATTATGCAAATATCAATAATATACTGTAGACATCAATATGAATTCAATCATACCCATAAATCCATGAAACTACCCTAGGTAAAAATGGACCTACAAACCCGAAAGGTTGAATAAAGTGTAGAAATGTTTCCCATATCATAAGGAACCTATACCCAAAGGTTGGAGCTAAACCGAGTAAGAACGAATCTTGAAATCATCAAATACACTTAGGAAATGAATATGGAAATTTTGGGAATTTTTGGGTGAAACTCAATGAAATAAATATGGAAGCTTACCCATAATCAGAGAAGAATCAAAGAAATTACATTTCTAAAGTCATCCACGTGCTTATGAGAAAACCCAAGTAATTTAATGGAGGTTTTAAAGATTTGAAAGTTAAAAAAGAATGATAATAGATAAAAGAAATTCAAGATTTGAGAATTAAACTGCCAGGTGAATAGGTAGTGTGAACGCACCGCCTTGACTGCGAATGCGGCACCGCCTCTGCTTCGGCTTCAGACTACAGGGTTGGTTCTCCTACTGGTGGTATACTAGGTGCCATCATGATTCAAAAAACTGGGTCGCGATACTCCAAATGGAACAGCTGTAGAGATAGAAGGAAGATCGGCCAGTATGAACCCCAACTTCTCATCGTACCTCAAGAACAACACCAAGCTATTTTGCATGATCTTTTCTTCCCTGATAACTCTTACTCGAATCTATATCAGGAAAAGATGCAGAATTGTAGCATGAGTACCAAAAATAAAGGGTACCCATTAGGCATCATAGGTCAACCAGGAAAAAGTAAGTATGATCAAGGTAAAGGAAACTACAAGTAACTAAGGCACCAACACATAATATACTACAGGAAAGACAACTAAAGCAACAGTAAGTGAGTGCAGTGAAGGGTCAGTTGTTAGTACGTGTAGTATCGGCTAACAGGTATGAAGCAAAGCCACTAACAAAGCACAACACATAAACTCGGGTCACATGCAGATCATAACCAAACATTACACGTACTTGGAACTCCAATGTAACTAACACAAGGAAGGACAAATAAATGTATACAAACTATCACTTAGCTAGGCTAACAAGAATTATAGCAAGTGCACAAATAGTATAAAACAGAGAAAGAATGGAACAAATAATACTAGCAAACAAACATGGTCGGTACCCAATTCTATGTGTATGTAACTCAGACAACCAACTAACCCAACAGGTAGTCCTCCCGTAATTCCTAAAGAGTGTGAGTTAACACGTAGAGATGTAATACAAAAGGGTGCTGGAAAGTAAATACATGTTGACATGTTCCCTATATGGAATATTCCCAAATCAAGAGGCAACCACAAAAGACTCGAACCATATAACACTACTCCCCCTATATGACTCCCTCGAGCGGCGCATCATTCCCTACACATAAAGAACCATATCGGCAGGGTCCGTGGAGAGACTCAAACCTGCATGCAAAACCTCATAAAAAGTCAATCAGTGTCATAATCATCAGGGCCAAAATGAAAAATCTTGGGCTCATCCTGTATGCCATATCTTAGTGCAACTCAAGTCCATCCATGTAGGAAAAATTTCAAGACTCAATAAGACCAAACTGCCATCATGTAGGCAATGTCCAGAAATCACAAAGATAGTGACAAAATAGCCTCAAATGGTGTGAAAAGATAGATCTATACTACTCACGAGTGCAGCCATGGAAGATATAAGTATATATATGAATATATTTTCTAGTTATTACTCTATCAAAATCAAGTTACCTTTTAAAACATTTAATGTATATGCACTACACTGAACTAATCAACAGGATAAACTAGTCTAAGGCCTCTAACTGGAAACCATAGGATGGTTGCCAAGCCCTAATCACAAGGTATATCCTCTCATAACCCAAGTATGGTCCCGATCCATGAGTAATCATACCAGTGATGTCATGACTTTCCAACGGGTTCCATTGAGAGTCGAATACACTCCCATATAGGGAAACATACGAGCTGTCATAGCTCATTCGCATAAAACACACTCCTAGCCTCTCACTGGGCTAGGACATGATATTGTCCCACTGAGCTACTAACTACCAAAAATCCATACTCGACTAGGTACGACGTCAGCACATAAGGACGCTAAATAAAAAACATAGTTGTATCCGCGATCTATGGCTTAAAGGGCCACACATGCCCCAATCACATATATATCTCAAGTAAAACACAAAATAAACATCCTACCTAGATCGGCTCTAAATACACCATCCTAAATCAAGGGACAACTATAAATCTCAGATCACTAGTATGATCCTTTCCCCTACCTCAATATGGTCCAGAGATGGAGTATAACAATATGTATCAAAGGTGTTACTCCTCTCCTAGCCATACTAATTTCCAGAGTCAGTGTGAGACACGCGGATAGGGCAATACCTACCAGGGTGAGTAGTTAAGCTACAAGCTAGCTAAGTAGGCCATAGGCCAAACGAATAAGAATATCAGGCCCCACTAGTAATCCCATCCCCGTGCTGGTGCTTTACTAAACATATACTACATAAAATCTCAGTCTGAAAAAATAGACCATAGCCTACCTAGATTCTAGCAATGTGATCGAGAAGTGTGCCTATATATCCAACAATCATGTACGAAGCACAGAATTGTGCAAGGCTAGAAAAAACATAACCCACATGTCAAGATGAGTAAAACTAGACTCATATCGCTATATAAATAGCGGGGTCAAAAACCAATCTAAAAATGGGTTTATAAACCCTATCAACTTAAAAAAGGAAATATTTATACCAATACGTAGAGCATAGCTCATATATATAAGGTACAAAATAGGCTCAATTTAACAGTAAATCTGGAAGATATAAGCCTGGAAAGCTTATATAATAACGAAAAATGAAGAATTACCCAGTAGAAATGATTGTAGAACCACCTTAATGAGTTTTTGCGGTAAGAACCTTGATATCATGCATCAAAAGAGCTCTATGAAGCTCCACTTATCAGTAAAAATGGAGAAAACTGAAGGAAATATGAAGAAATTTTGTAAGGAAAAAATATATATACAGTCATTGACTGACCGATAAATCAATCATTTGGCCAATTTATCAGCCACCAATAAATTGATTACTTGGTCGATATGTCGGCTACCGATTTATCAGTCCCCGCGTACCTCCCCTGACAGATTTTATAAAAAAATTCAAAAAGCATCTTGAATGGAAATAGAGCCCAATTCTTATACTCCATATATATGGAATCTTTATGTAATCGATATTCCGAACTCAACGGAATCGATGAAAAAGAGATTCATAATTGTGTAAGCATAGTACGGCTCAAAAATCTATAATTACAAAGGAATTCAAATCATAAAATTTTCAGGGAGCCAACCTATCAGTCCCACCAAGTCACAGTCACAAATTACTTGGGGAAGTTAAAAAAATGCTCTAAACGTATATAAACCACATGAATCAGTGGAAATGGCCTCAAGGGCTATTTAAAAGAATGAGATCTTTAGGAAATTAGTGAAGGTATGATTTCTTTTTCCTTAAGAGACACGATTAATAACCTTCAAGATTGAAAACACTCATCAACAATACTTCCCTCTTCTGAAAACTACACTTCAAAAAAACATTATCCCATAGTTCTCACTAGTTTACATATGGAGACTAGAGTTTGAGCCTAATTACCTTTGATTCTAATGTACAATTCTATCTTAGAGGTATGAGGTGCTACCTAAAATAAGATCATGCTAGTCTAAGATACTAGGTGTTATACTCTAATCCCCAAGAACACAAATTCTCCATATATCGAAGATCAACCAACCTCAAGCATCAATCCAAGAGTCACTAACCATATAATACAATTTTCCACGCATTTGTCGGCATGATATTCAACTTATCACTGTATTCTCTATCTGGACTCCTTGTAGCTTAAACTATATATGTATTTTCTCAAGCACCATGATTATTAATAATTTCCATGTACTCAAAAAATAGAAACACCCATTAATCTCATCTAATTACAACACATAATTGGACCTTACCTCATATATCTTTCATACACAACAACTTAGGTAAGCACATTAGAGACTATACTAACCGAGCACCAATTATATCCCACATTAGTTTTCACCTAAATTCTTTAATACTATCTTCCCTATCATCTACGAAATCACTAAAAGGGGTGGGCATAAACTATAGGAGTGACGAATAGAGGTAAATTATTAGACCATAAACATTGAGTGTGAATTGAGCATGATCATTGTATAAGTTTTCCTTATTCTCATAGATGGACGTACATAGATCTTGGAGTAGATATTATCATAAGCATAATCTATTAAAGAAGTCTTGTCTGAGCTTATACATGTCATAGCATGACCATATTATCCACTTAGAGAAATATGCTGAGGCCTGAGTCCATAGGACTTGTCATATTGAGAGATAAGGGTGTAGTGTAACTAATTGTTGAAGAACGCTTAGACTAAAAGCATTGGTGTGAGATAGACTGGATAGTTGGGATGTAATGTAAGTTGAATATCTAAATAATTCTGAAAACTTCATAATGGATACATAAGTTAAATTGTTATCTAAAGTTTGAGCATGATTGAGACTTTGTATTAAGCTATTTCTTCTTATTAAGAATTATACATAAATGTTTATCTGCATAAGGTGCATAAACTATAAACATGGTCTTAGAAAAAATATCTACGAAGGAAATAGATTATTGTTCTAAGCATGGAGATGATGTAGCTTGATTTTTCTATCCATTGCATTTAGAGCGTATTATGAGTTCATGGGAATGAGCATAATTTGAAACATGAGTGAATATATCATGAATCGTATAACATAATGCTAGGATATATAAATTCATGGAATAAGATTGAGGTCGTCATATTAAAATTATTGCGTCTTATTCTAAGAACTGGGAGCATATACATAAATTTGTATGAAGTACATAAGCACGGGTCAAAGGAATGATGTTGACAAATAAGAGATGAGTAGGATACCAATAATTAATAATATACAAGTAATCCATGAGCATAAGAATGAATTGGTGTCTCATCATGACTCATATCTTGAACTTATCACTTTCATGTTCTCAAGACTAAATTTGGTTATCCACTTTCCATCTACCCCTTAGATCAAGGATAACCATTTTATGTCTGTGGGCTTATATTGTATTCAAAACTGGGTAAGCTCCTATTACTATACAGGGTCGGGGCATCATTATTCATAAGATTGGTAAACTCTCCCTAAATTCTTCTATGAACTTTATTTTACCTCTAAGGATAGTATTATAACATGTATTCTAACTTATGTATCGACCACTTTCCTAAGACCTAACAATCTAGTTTAATACTCTTAGTCTACCAAGAACACACCCCTAAATTCACATCCACTATAGATAACCAAAATATCAATTTATGCTAAGATACTCCAATATTTGTTTTTTATAGCTTCCTCAATTCCTCTATAAAGAACACCAAGAAATACATAAATAGAACTCTTAACGCTTATCACCCCATGAATAATAAACAAGGCACATATCGCATGTATAACTTTGAATCCCATGTGACAACATACTACCTTGGTTATAACTCTTCCTTCATAACACCTAAGATTCTTCTTTATCTATAACTTAAAAACCATTCACTTATTTTTATAGATCTCTCATAATCATTGATCTCGTGCTTAACATATTCACACCTATAATAAGTTATAATTTTAAACCATTTCACATACCATATCCTTCTTACTAGAGCAATGCTATATTACAATAAATTCACCCCTCAAACTATTATTTTTTACCTCAGCGATCATTTAGATTTCAACATTGATATTCAATACTAAACATTAGAAGCATACAACTTCCTCCTATTACTCAGGCCTACAACCATTATATCAAACATTAAGGTAACAATACTACCTAGAGAGTTAATAATAATGCTACCATTCTTAACCATACACTTTATATAGTCATATCCTACACACCCTTTTATTTTCATGACCTCATCATACTTAATTCATTCCCTAAGACTTTTTTGTCTATGCTAACATCGTAACCATATGATGCAATAAGTCCTCTCATAGAAACCACAAAGCAAAGTCTAATTCATTAACTCCCTTATATCTTGCTTGCATCATATACTTGATATTCTTATATGATAACTTGTCATCATAAACTACTTTTCTATTCCAGATACAACCTAAGTCATCTTAACCAACAACCCTCCTTTACATTCCTATATGTAACCTACATCATATTTAATGATCCTCAGTCAATAATTAATAACACATAACTCTATAACTCACTTAATAACCAAATGGCTATAACTACACACCACAATTAACAACTATTCCTATATTGACCTTTTACACGTCAAACTTAAAGCACCTAACTAAGGGCTACTACTTATGGTTCACAGCATCCGACGTCTCACTAACTATAGGGTGACAACATTATCCATTTGGTTCTAAGACATACTTCCCCCTTAATAGTATCATCTATCATAAGGTTTAATGAAAGATTTTCATACACATCTTACTTTGGATAAACAACACAATTCATGGATACCAATATTGAGCTTAACTTTCTATAGTAGCTAAAAGATGAGGTATACTTAGAGGAATTGGAGCAACACACAAATCTACAGTTTTTTAATAGATTTCTCTATTATAAGACTTGGAATATGAAAGAAGGGAAATATTTTATAAATAACATATAGCTTCCTGATTATAAGTATGGTGCACAACGCACCTATAAGTAAGGTTCTACTAGACATGGATTCATATACTCCCTAGACACTTGAACTTTCTACTTTCATACCCCAAGCCTATCCCCTGAACGTAACACGATACTTGGAATCATGAGTGGACCAAGTCAACCTTTGGCTTGGCATGAGTGATAAAACATATACTTGAAAGATAATGCAGACGCTAAAACATAAAATAAAACAAAATTTATTATTGGACAAAATAGAGTTGTATAAAATAAAAATCGATTATCTGTCTAGGAAGGCTCAACTAATAAGTGACGAGTGGTAAGGGAAAACCCCTAAAAACTTCTAAAATATTGAAACTGGAAATCAACATAAGCCTATAACAAAAAGAAACTACAAAAATAACCATCCTTGAACAAATAAGGGCTCCCACCGCTGACTGGGATATGTCTGTGCTTACTATCCATTAATTTAGAGAAGAACCTGCATCTAAGTTATAAAATAATACTGACATAGAGTATGCTTCAGAACTTTAAATGTACTAGTAAGTAGGCATGTATATGCTAATTAAAAATAATTCAACGTATGATGCTGAACTAAAGAGCTAAAACTGGATATGCAACTAAATCATGAAAACCAATATTCACTAACTTACACTTTTATCTTGAAACATAATAGATAACTTTATTAGTGCATAATACTAAAAATAATAATATCCAAAGTAAATTATAGTGAGTCATGCATGATATACTTTACTGAAACTATATATATGTGTGGAATAAGGGTGGAAGTTTCTTCTAACTTGACAAGCGCCATGTGAGCTAATGACGTCCAATGTAATAGCCCCACTTTGGAAGAGTTCTTTAATACCTTTCTAGAGTTAAAAAGGTATATGAACATTATAATCGATCCATAAATAGCCTCTTAGGATAACCACTTCAGTAACGGCCTCTAATTTCATATTCTACATTAGCAAATGTAGTTTTGGGATATTGGGGTGCACCCCATAGGTCAAATCATAGTACTTCTCATTCACTTGATGCTACATAACCTTTTAAAATACCATATATCTATTCATAGGCTCATAACTGGCAAATATAATCGTGCAACATATCTCAAATATGAGAAAATACCTAGTCTTGTAAAAGTTCGTATGTACTTGCAAGTTCATAATCTTGCCATGTCATAAATTATAATTTCTCATACTGATCACAAAATCAGGCTAAATTCATGACTATTATCATGCTAACAATTATACTTTTATGGAATAAGGAATCAAAAAGTAAATTCATGGGGTTTGTCTAAAACTAGTAAAATGATATAAACTTTCATGATAAACCATGTATGATAAAGAACTAATGAAGGAGAATGTAAATAATGTACAACTTGAATACTAATAGAAGTAAATATCATAAGGAATAATGAGGAATAGGAATTCAACATAGTTCAAGATTCGGGTTAGAACCCTAGTTTTAAAATCAAAAGAACTAGCTTTGAAATTCTGAAACTTTGGGCATGAAGGTGAAAAGGATCTCCATTGAATATCCAGATACTTTAATTCTCTCACAAAACTTGACAAAATCTTTGACTTAAATATGGATTTCTATATTTGACTTCTTGAAAATTTTGAGTTGATATACTTGGAAATTCTATAATTTTGTGAGATGGAATATTTATAGGAATTCGAATTTAAGTGTTAGAATTTATAGGGAATGATAGAATTTCATAAGAGAACTTACCTTGATGTGGTATGAGAAAAAGAAGAGAAAATATCAACATTAGGGCTGATAGGAAGGTTAAATAAGGTGTAAAATATCAAAAGAAAGGCTTTCAAACACCCTTTTAAGGTAAGATGGAGGACAGGAGTTGGTGCGCCACACCCTTTGGTGGTCCGCCACTTTTTTGTTTTAGGTCACCAAAAATAACCCAGACCTTCAAATTACTAAAAAGGGAGTTAGGATGTCGTGGGTCTGCCGGGTCCTTTCAACAGTCGTCAGGATTTTCACAGCCCTGACATATTTTGGTAAAATAGTCATAATTATTTACTCTGAACTCGAAACAACGTGTGGTTTGTTATGTTAGATCAATAGATACTTAATTTGATTTTATGGATCACATAACACCTTATGTTTGAGGATATATTATCAATTGAAGTTTACCTATGGTTGAACGTTTATGAAAGCTAAGTCGGTAAAGAAGCTTTGGGTTCAATCTTGTGTTCGAAGTTACATAAGGACTTAAACATATTAAATACTGTTTATGGACTTATAAAAGGACATTAAAATCTAGGTTCAAGCAATAACTCATTGGCTTTGATTGTAAACGGGTACATAGAATGGTCTAAGTCTTAGCCTGAAAGTCCAAGGTGTTACAATGTATTCGTGAAGAAGTCAGCGACGTTTTTGGGAATGGGAATAAAAGGGTAAAATTTTAAAGAAAAGGTTATGGATTACTAATTATTAGGGTTTTGGGATGGTGTGTTGGGTCGTATACCCTTTATCCATGTTTAAAATTGGTCGGCTCGAGTCGGGTACAGTTAAAGTAAAGAGAACTCACTTGTGGAAGATTTGTTAGACAGATCATCCATCTAACCATCCCACTTTTTTATCCTTCAAGTGTAAATCATGAAGGATGGAAACCCTGGATGATTCATCGGAGTGTGGATGATTCTTCCACTTTTTTAATCCACCATTAGGTTTCAGCCAGTGAAGTACTCTAAGGGTGATAAAGATCGGACAATTCTTCCTATCCTAGATAAATCATCCTTCCTCACTCCTCCTCCATTTTGATAAATTCTAGAATATTTCATTTGGGATGATGCATCTTGTATGAATCATCGTAAGGGTGATGGACCGTCCAATTTTATTCCATCCACTGCTTTTCATATTGATTTTCCTAAATTTCTTACTTTTCCTGTGCACTTCCATACCACATCTAGATATCCTTTTAAACTAAAAATAAAAGTAAATACAGAATACTATACAACACAAAAAAATTATTTGTCTCATATTAGCACCTAATTTAATGTCGAGGCATAAAACAATTACTTCGACTACTCAAACTTCATCAAGGTAAATGGTTTCAAGAAGATGAACCTTTTCTGTAGGGCCTAAGTACCTCTTCACCCATTGACCATTTAATTTAAATTGCACTTTTTTGTATTTTTCAAGCTCGTCCATATGGAAAAACTTCAATCATAACAA
Organism: Withania somnifera; assembly: GCA_039654485.1. Lineage (NCBI taxonomy): Eukaryota > Viridiplantae > Streptophyta > Magnoliopsida > Solanales > Solanaceae > Withania > Withania somnifera. Next base: position 1,250 of record JBDJHY010218498.1, on the reverse strand, counting down.
ACAGGACTGACCACTTAGACTTTAGTTTCCCAAGGAGTAACCTCAACTTGGAGTTGAACAATAACACCAAGTCCCCCTTCCTAAACTATCATTTCTTAATCCTTTGATCATGATGCCACTGTAGAGTGATGCTATCTCATAAGCTCTCGTTTTGAACTTATCCATCTCATTCAATTATTTGAGGCACAATTTTTTATGCTTTTAACTTCTTAAGTGCCTATAAGTCTCTGTATTCTAACTCAACTAGAAAATGACATGCCTTTCCAAAGATCAGTTGATATGGTGACATTCAAGCGACATCTTGAATGTCAATCGGTAAGCCCACAGTGCATCATCCAACTTTTGATACAAATCAATATGATTTGCATTCACAGTTTTATCAAGAGTGGATTTTATCTTTCTATTGGGCACCTCCACCTGCCTGTTTTTTTGAGGATTATAAGGAGTCACTACTTTGTGTTGCTTTACACCATATTTTCCCAAGATAATACAAAATTCTTTGTTCAAAAAATTGGAGCCCCCATCAATAATGATAGTCCTGGGGGTACTGAACCTCAAGAGGATGTTCTTTTTCAAGAATATAGCCACACTCTTTCCCTCCTTATCTATCAAGGATGCTGCTTCCACCCACTTAGATACATAGTCAATAGCTACCAACATGTACTTTTGATTGTATGAACTAACAAATGGGCGTATAAAATAAATTACCCAAATAACAAATAGTTTCACTTAAATTATAGGTTCCATAGGGAGCTCATATTTTTGAGAGATAACTCCTTTATTCTGGCACTTATCACAAGATCTTGCAAACTTATAGGAGTCTCAATGAAGTGTGGGCCAATACTACCCATATTTCAAGACTTTTGTTGTTATAAGGGGACCACCATGATTACCTCCCACTGGTGAAGAGTGGCAAGCCTCCAAAATGCTCAGAGACTCCACCTCAGGCACACACCTCCTTATCAGGTTTTCAGCATAGATCCCACATAAGTATGGTTCATCCCAAAAATAATTGCTCACATCATGAAGGAATTTCTTTCTTTACTAAAAGCTCAATCATTCGAGCAAAACATCACTTATAACATAATTTGGAAAACATACATACCATGGAATGAGATCAAGTAAGACAGCCAATACTAATTCGTTTGGGAACACATTCATTAATCTCAGCATCATCCTTATCTCTTCTATCTTTCTCTAATCTGGACAAATGGTATACAACCTAATTCTCATAACACTTCCTATCCTTT
>JBDJHY010218488.1:0-11254 GCA_039654485.1 Withania somnifera | reverse complement strand
CAATTGCTTCATCTCTCTATTTGAACCCGATCCAGGAAAGATAGAGTCCTATCAGTTCAGTGTGTTAATCATTGAGTAGCCTGGGTTTAGTGTAGTGAAAGATAAATTGATTGAGTCGGGTTGACACCTTGGATAATTTAGGAGGATCATGGGAGAGTTCATTTTACTTGTGGTATGAAAAACGGGGAATGAAAAATTTAAGTTTTGATATTTGTGGATAGTTCTATCATGTTATCATCTGGGAAAATTTTGTCGAAGCAATAGGTGTTCAGTGTGTTTCCGGATAATTTTCGCAATGGAAAGGTAATGACAGGTATCTTTGAGTCTTGAGTTCTAAAGCATTAACAATTGACTAATTCGGGTAAAGGAAAGAATGTTAGGCATGGGACATATAGTTTTGAGGGGTCTCCTAGCGGGACTCAACATTTGGATATTTGGGTGACTAGTTGTTTAGATTCAAAATTCACATATGTCTATATTGAGGTATAGCATCATCAATATATTTGCAGTGGTAGGATTACCTATTATGTGAGGCAGACTTGATATTTTGGTTTATGTATTGGTTCATTTGAGTTGCATGATTACCTGAGTATTGATTGTACTTGTGATTTAATACTATCAGTTAGGGTTTATTTTGGATAGTGGATTGTTTGTAAGAATGTTAGGCCATCGTCTTATATGAAGCTAGTGGGTATGGATCTCATATGAAAGTCAACAAGTTTCAAAGAAGTTTTGGGTATTCACTACTAGACTAGTTGGGTTCCTCTTTAATGAATGTGGGTTAAATTCAGATCAAACTGTGTAGTTAAACAACAAAAAATGATTATGCCAAAGAATGACACCATTATGAGAGAGTCAATAACAATCTGATCACCTTGTGGGTGAGTGATAGTTGATTGGCTTCGTATTCCCTTTTGGGTGATATTAGTCAAGAAATTCTAGTTGAGGTTAGAAAATGAGTCCATTTGATGACCGCCTGGTGGTTTAGAAATTTCTAGTTTGGTTTGAGTCATTAGAGTGACCTTGAAGGTCTTCCTCATACCGGAGTTATGAGAATACACTAGTTCCGTTATATTTGTGGTTGCCATTGGCTATCCTTGATGTGCAGATTCTCAGTTTTGGCTTAAAAAATCAGTCTTATGATATATCGTGGTAGTGTCATTTTTAGAAGTTCACTTGAGAAATAAAAACAAGGTTTGTAAGTTATGCTTCAGGCTTTACATTGGGCCAGAACTTCATTCTTCTCTTATGTTCGAAGATGACATAGTTTTTAATAGGGGATGATGTAATGACCCTCAAGATCATTTTTACATTTTCAACATATTTACTATTTTCCCTTTCTCTTAGTTTCTTTACAATAAAATAAGTTGGGTTTCATGATTTTTTCGGGAAACAAAAAGTATTTTCATCAAGGTTTTGAGAAATTGTAGCTTTTGAGCTTTAAACTGTGAAATATTGGACTTTATGGTCATTTGATGTTCGGGAAGTCGAATAAAAAATATGTCAGTGCCATCAGCTTCAGAATGTCAGTTTTGGTCTAGGAAGACCTTTGGTTTGAGTTTCATCCCTTTCGTGATGAGTTAAGGTGGTTTGACGAGATAATTTGAAAGTTTAAGTTGTAAGTTTGACTTCAATCAACCTTTGGAGTTAGAGTGCTCCGAGTCAATTCCATTATTTTCGGAACATGATTTTTGGGTTAGTAAAACTATTGGATTGGGTCCCAGGAAATTTAGATACGTTTTGGAAAACTTTTGAGTTTTGAAAGTTGGAAGCAGAAAAGAGTTGACCAAAGTCAACATTTGGTGATAGCTAGCTTGAAATGGAATTTCGAAAGTTCTGATAGCTCCAAAGTTGTGACGACCCGAAAATGAGTTGTGATGACATCTACATATCACCTGTAGAAAAGCCTGAATCTATGCCAGAACAAGTAGCATTGGGCCACTACCAAGAACCCAAAAGAAAAAGGAAAGGAAATAAAGAGAAGTAGAATCCAAAAATACACAACTTAACATGACTCTCCAGAACAGGTTATCGTGGATGCAGAGTATTTATATACAAAAAGGTACACAATACAACCCACACTGATCAAAACAACAAAATATCTACCCAAACTTCAAGTAGAAAAGCTATAGGGACCGAAGGAAGATCGGCTAGAATGAACGCCAACTACTCATCGTACCTCCTGAACAGAAGAAAGCTAGTCCGCATGATTGCGTCTGCCCTAATGAATCGTACTAAGACCTACATTAGGAAAAGATCGAGAAGTGTAGCATGAGTACCAAAAATAAGGGGTACCCAGTAGGCTTCATAGGTCAACCGAAAAAAACTAAGCATAGGCAAGGTAAAACACAATCAAAAGTAAAAAAAGCAGTGGTACATAATGTATAATGGAATTGGGTAACGACAATAAAAGCTAGTAAGTGCAGTGAAGGGACCAACTATCAGCTAAAAGGTATGAAGTAAATTCCCTACCAGGATATCACGCATACAACCTGGGCCACAAGCAAATCATGACCAAACGCAACACTTAGTTGGATCTCCAACATGACCAGCATAAGGACGGACCAAAAAGAGAATACAAAATCATCAACAGGCTAAGCTAATAGAAAATACAACAAGTACACAAATAGTACAAATCAAAGACAAAAGGAAACAATAAATTCTACTAGGAAATAAACCCGGTCGGCACTCCATTCTATCGATAGGTACACTCAGGCAACCAAGTAACCCAATTGGTTTTCCCCTTTAAGCCCTAAGAGTACAACTAAACGCAAAAGGATGCAATGCATGGGGGTGCTTATAAATATATGGTACCCGTACACCCCCTCCCTGGTACGAGACTCTATCGGTAGCAGACCCATGGAGCTTCACCATATACTTACCCAACCTACCTCTCCCCCGGCCATGCAATATACCCCAGGTATGGAGACCCAGGTTGGAGGGTCCGTGGAGGGATCCAATTCCACATACAAAAATCCTTGTAAAAAATACCAATCACCGCCATCTAATCAAGGATAAAAGGCCAAAACTCGAGCTCAGCCTGTATATCATCTATCAGCGAAAACTCAAGTCCAGCCATGTAGGTAAGAATCAAAATCTCGGTAAAAACCCCCATTGCCATTATGTAGGAAATGTTCAAAAACCACAACAATAGTGAGAAAATAGCCTCAGATAGTGTGAGAAAATAACTTCATATTTCTTATGAGCGCAATTGTGGAAAGTATAAATATATATAAGAAATCAATTTTTGATTATAATTCTGTCAAAATCAAGTTACCTGTTTAAAATGTTTAATGCATGTTCTCTACACAAAATCAATTAATAGGCTAAAATGATCTAAGACTACTAGCTGGAATACATAGGATGGCTACCAAGTCCTAGCCACGAGGTATATCCTCACCTATCCCAACTATGGTCCCCATCCATGAGTAATTGCATCAAAGATTCTACAACTTCCCATAGGGTGACCGTTAAGGGCCAAGTACACACCTATACAGGAAAAAATGGACCTATCATAGTTTAGTCCAAAACAGCTCACTCCCAGGATCGTACCGAGCTAGGGCACAATATCATCACATTGCGCTGCTAAATGTCCACGATAACAATGTAATCCCATGGGGCTACTAAATAACTAGCAAGGCCACATCTAGTTATCTATAGCCAAAGGACACCTACATCATAGCCCTAGACAACATCTCAGGTAGAAAACTAAGTAAACCACCTACCTAGATTGTCTTTAAGGGGATAGCTACTAAGCTCTAATCACTAGTATAATCCTTTCCCCAACCTCACTACATTCCATAGTCAGCATATAATCAATACCCACCAAAGGTGTAACTCTTTCCCTAACTATACTACGTTACACAGTTGCCGTTGAACACACAGGTAGGCAATATAGGCCCAAGGTAAGTATTAAGCTACAGGCCAGCTAAATAGGCCATAGGATGGAAAAATAAGCATATCGAGGGCCGACTAGTAATCCCATCCTCGAGGTATACATATAATATACCAATACCCAATCTGAAGAAAGTAGACTATAGTCTACCTAGATTCTGGCGATGTCCTCGAGAAGCATGCCTAAATATCTGGAGAATCGTGTACAAAGCTCAAAATTGCGTGAGGCTATCAAAAACATAACCCACATATCAAGATGAGTAAAACAAGACCTATATTTCTATCTAAATAGAAGGATTCAAACCCAAGCTAAAATGGATCCGTAAACCCTAATAGCCCAAAAGAAGGAAATATTTATACCAACACATAGAGCACATTTCAAAAATCATTTGGTACCAAATAGGGCTTAAATTAATGGTAGGAATTGAAGATATAAGGAATAAACTTTATGTAATATAAAAACAAGGAATTACAAGGTATAAATAATCGTAGAATCACGACAACGAGTTTCTACAAATCAAAACTTAGATAAACACCTTAAAAGGCCCTTAATTTACTCTAGAAACTTAAAGAAACCAGATGTAATTAACAAAAAAAAAAATGAAAATCCTTCTTGAAGAAAGAAGTATTTATAAATACCACCATCTGATCGATAAATGGTCATTTGACCAATTTATCCATCACCTGGATGATAAATCGGTCACCGTAATATTCCCTTGATGATGTTTTAGAATTTTTTAAAAAGGTATGTGGAATGGAAACGGAGTCCAATTCTACACTCTAAATATGAAATCTTTTATAATCAACATTTCAGACTCAACAGAATCGACGAACGAGGATTCAAGATCATGAAAACTAGTAATCCCTGAAGTAGCAATAAATAAAGGAATGTAAATTGGAAAACTTCCAAGGAACCAACCTACCTATCCCAGCAAGTCAAAATGACCTAGGGTAGTTACATGAACGCTATAAATATAGAGAAATCTTGGGAAATCATGCAAATGGTCTCGAGAGCCATTATAATATTCACCACAAAAGAAACTTTCATCCACGAAAGTTAAGAATAATAGAGTATCTAAGTCTGAAACAACAAAAATGCAACATTCACATGATTCTTTCATCAATAACTTACTCAAGATGCTCGACCCAACCAAACCAATCTTCTAATAAAACTCTCTCACAATAAATGCTCTGTAAGAATCTAGTACATAGAAACGACGTACGAAGACGAAGATGGAGTAGTGTGTATCACTACTAACTCAGAAGGTAGGCTAGTCTACAAGAAACCCTGTTGACCTGCTCTATGATCTCATAAAGCCCCAAGTGATCCTGCACTCATCAAGTCCTCAGTATCAAACTCAATAAATAAACCTCCAATCTAAATGACTCCTTCTAGACTTTACACAATCAAAAGTCTAACCCAGAAGTATGACTCTCTTTGTAGCACCTCAAATCATATAAAAAATTTGAGGTTGAATCTCCACACTAGTGTACCCAACAATCAGTCATTTGTAATGCATACAATACAAAGCCTCGAATGATATTATCTTGATCTAAGATTACAAATTGTCGTTGTTTACAACTTCAAAAACCAAACGTCAACCTCAACAACTACCAAAATCGAGGACACAATCTAGTAATATACACTGAAGTGTCCAAATAATCTGATTGCATGGGATATCAGTCTATATATTGAAAAATAATAGTACATACTATTCAACAATTCAAGATGTGAATCGAGTATTGCTGTTTGAAATAATAGGAACTGGGATCTTATGTAAGAAAATGATCATTCAAACATGAAGCTAATAAGGTCCTTTATACTTCTATGCTATGCACAAGAGTATGGAATATCTGGTAAAATAGGCCTCGCAAGGAATGGTCTAAATCTAATCATTAATCATAGAACTGCAAAGACTAATGCCTATCAAAACGTAATGCCAGAAACTTAATGATAACCTGTGAGAGAGATCCCAAAACTATGAACTCCTAGGGTATAAACAATTTGAGAGTACCTTCTCATTGGGGCATGCCAGCAACCTTGTGGCAAAGAACTATTTGGGCAGGAGTAATCCATCTAGCTAAATCAACTAACTACATCCCAAAGGGCAACTTAAACCAACACGTAATAAACAACAATAGGTATCATAAATAGCAGTTGACCTTCCCTACAAGGACAGCCCAACTCTTGGCCTGGAACTAAAACCACAGCAAGTATCTGAACCCCAATCATCCAATCAGGCTACCAATCCTGAAATCAACCGAAAATTGACCAAAAATATATTTGCAACACAAGGTAACGATCACTCTAAAGTAGTTGGTTATACTACCCACACATTAATAGTAACCTTAAGCCGTGACTACAAGATTAATTATCATCGTATCATAAGAACACAGTTTAACAAACAAAGCCATCACGTCATTCAAAAACCAAGTACCTAAAACCAGTGCTCATCGCAACCCGAGAACATAGATACTATCCAACCACTAGTCCAAGCACAAGAAATCATTACAAGGTTTCCTCAACTGACTAAGACTAGAAATGAATAACATAAACTGAGCATTCAGCAAATCAAGATGTGAATCGGGTATCACTGTCTGAAATAACAGGAATTGGGATCTCATGTAAGGAAATGATCATTCAAACATAAAGGTAATAAGGTCCTTTATACTTCTATGCTATGCACAAGAGTATAGAATGTCTGGTAAAATGGGCCTCACAAGGAACGGTCTGAATCAAATCATTAACTCTAGAAATGCAAAGACTAATGCCCATCTAAACATACTGCCAGAAACTAATGAAACCCTATGAGAGAGATCCCAAAACTATAAACTCCTAGGGTATAAATGATTTGAGAGTACCTTTTCATTGGGGCAGGCCAGTAACCTTGTAGTATAGAACTATTTGGGGCAAGAGTAATCTATCGAGCTAAATCAACTAAAACATCCCAAAGGGTAACTTAAACCAACCGGCAATAAACAATAATAGGTATCATAAATAGTAGTTGACCTTCCATACAAGGACGATCACTCTAAAGTACTCGGTTATACTCCCCACACATTAAAAGTAGCTTCAAGCTACGACTATAAGATCAGTTGTCATCATATCATAGAATACAGTTTAACAAACCAAGCCATCGCGTCATCCAAAAACCAAATACCTAAAATCAGTGCTCACGCAACCCGAGAACATAGATATTATCCAACAACTAGTCCAAGCACAATAAATCATAGAAAAACTAACCCAATATCCACTCACAAGGGTCCAAATCTACAAGTTCTCCTCAACTGACTAGACTAGAAATGAACCACACATCTGAGCATATGAAATCCTATAAGACACTAAAATCTCGATCCATCACTAAAGGAATAATGCTTCGTACTAGAATAGTTATACATCTATGGAATTAAAGACCAACAAAAATCTACCATAACCGAAGGAACCCAAGAGATAATCACCATCCCCATTTAAACCTGACATGGACGAAGGTTAAAGATAACGCTGTAGAAATCACTCCAAAACCAAAGAAAAGAACATAAAGAAAGGGTCATTTACTCACAAAAACTATTCATCTTGGTCCTATATAAGTAACTAATGGAAGTTACAGATAATGGGGTCACCATCTAGATCAACCGAATAGCTCACGGTCGGGAAAGATCACTAAAAGATAACAGGGAATCTACCCAAAAGAAAGAAGAACTGCAGACCCACAATGTTAATAAGCACCCCTCAAAGGACTAACTGTCTGATGTAAGAATAAGAAATATCTCAATCGATAAGGGCTGAAAGACCCCTATCACCTTACCAAGATACACCAGTCACGGCGAAGATATAACCACAATATCAAAATCCAAAATCTAGGGGGAATAGGGTAACTTTCCTATGCCTAATATAATCAGTAGGCCACTTATGACAGAAGGCCCAACTGCACCGTCTCACAACATCTATAGGCTAAACTTGACAAACAAATGAAAAACCTCACTAGGATCCACCACTAAAAGTTCCCTCCTCATATATGGGAGAAAAAAGGACCATACAAACACTATCTACTACTCGGGGTAGGAAAATGTGAGGTTGTTCAAATCTCAACTAAGATACAGTAAGGCTCATCTGAAAAAAAAAACTCAACCCTTGAATCATAGGACCACAACCTAATAAAGTACTCACAATAACCTCCTTGGGATAAAAGAAAAGATTCAGATCGCAAACCAAAATCCCAACTCAAGTGCCACCGAAGAACTACATAAAAGAGGCTCATAACTTAAGAGGATGACTGTAAGGCCTAAATATAGTCCAAGATATAAAATCAAGGCACGGTCACTAAATCTAGCACATATAGAGAAAGTAGGAAATAAGTTAGAGTCATGACCAAGTCAATATATGCCAATCAAGCAGGGGATAAAATAAAGTTGCATCGTATATAGAACTCGAAGGTAGATCACCTAGAACACCCTATCCAAAGCCACAAACCAACGGATGGAGAACCATTGGAAACCTCTTTTGACCAGCCTAACTAAAGTACCCATATCCTAGTCCTTCCCTGTATGAGTAACCAATCCCTCTATAGGAAAAACACAAACAACTAGGACTATGATCCATCCAACTAACAGCTAATGTAAGACTACAACTGGTGCTGACTGAATGGCACTACACTAAGGGCACTTTATAGAATAATGTCTTATATCTCCACTCTCATAACGACTGTCCTCTTCCTTAACTGAGACCCTTTCGACACCACGTCCTTGAATCCCAGTAGATGTGCCCCTAACAAGATGGCTACTCTGACCGACATCCACCAATGGCGAGAAGGACTAAATTGGTCCATGGGGATATCCCTGATACTATCGTGCAGGCATATGCCTTTCCTTCCTATGATGATATCTCCAAGACCATCGAGAACTACTAGAAATGCCCTGATGGTGCTGACTGCTCTGAATATCATGGTCTCTATCGTCCTGCTAAGGCAGGATCTAAATAGAGTGACTAGTCTAACCCAAGTGTGTCTATTTATGGGCCTCTTTCCATTATACCATCAAGTCACAGATCAATTATCACTGGACATATCCTGAAAACTCAAAAGCAAGGTCGAACAAACCAAAATTGAAATTTGTCTATGCAACCCAAGATGTTGTGGCAACAGGACCCTAAGAATGGGACAATCAATGGCCCTATGTCAAAATTCTTAACATATGAAGCAACCCATAATGCTCCTCCCCGCACTGCCTCTATACCATGAACCCTCACCTGCTGACTGACTCTCTTTTTTCTAATCCCATATGCCTTATGACAGGCCCTATCCATGGCTAACAATTGTCTAAAATCTTCCCAAGGGTGTTCCCTCCTTCTACAAACTATTATTTCACCAAATAGAGTGGCAAGACCAATCCTATGAAGAAACCCAACACTCTACTATACCTGGTACGATAACGCATGGTAGCATACCTGTCTTTCTCATAGAACATAGATGCATAGTCCCATATAGTCAAGGACCCCTGATGAAATCTAGCAACCTCATCCCTATATGATGCTTCCCTCGAAGCACCCTTTAGTATCTCTGTCTGAATCATGGTGCCCTGAAACTGGCATATTAGTAACTCCTGCTAGAGCTCGAGTAGCTCTCAAACCCTGTATCTGGTGATATGGTCACCTGATTCTCGACTCTAATTTTGAAGCTTTGGGGAAACACATGGGACTTTACTGGGACACAACAAGGGTCTCTTCCAAGTCATCTGCAATGACTAGAGCCGAATAAGGTAATAAGAACCTAATGACCATACAACTCCCATAAAAAATAATAAAGTGAGAGTATTTCCTATAGGGTGTCCTTTAGCCTCCTGAAGATAGGATACGAATATCTATATACCAATCTATGGGACTCTACCAAACATTTTCTCCTACACCCAGAGACACTGGTGAACATAGATCTTTGATACCACTCTATCACAACCCAAAAATGAGTTGTGATGGCGTCTATATATGACCTATAGATAAGACTAACTCTAGGCCAGAACGAGTAGCGGTGGGCCAGTACCAAGAATCCAAAAGAAAAAGGAAAGGAAATAAAGAGAAGAACTGGAAGTAGAACCCAAAAAAACACAATTGAACATAACTCCCAGAACCTGATATCGTTGTTGTAGTGCATCTATATAGAAAGGTACAAAGTACAACCCACAATGAGGAAAAACAACAAATGACTATCTAGACTCCAAGTGGAACGACTGCAGGGATAGAAAGAAGATCAACCAACATGAACACCAACTGTTGACTGTACCTCCTAAACAGCAGCAAGCCAGTCCACACGATCGTGCCCTCCCTAATGACTTATACTAAGACCTGCACCAGTAAAAGATGCAAAAGTGTGCATGAGTACCAAAAACAACCGGTACACAGTAGGCATCATATGTAAACTAAGAAAATGTAAGCATAGGAAAGGTAAAGGATAATAAACAGTAGATAAGGCAGTGGCACATAATGTATAATGGAATGGTTTAACAACAGTAATAACTTGTAAGTGCAGTGAAGGTGTCAGCTATCAGCTAACAACAATGAAGAAAAGTCCTTATTAGGATATCAAATTCATAATCTTTGCCACAAACAAACCATGATCAAATGCGACACCTACCTGGAGTTTAAGCATAACCAGCACAAGAATAGACTAATAAGAGTCTACAAAACTATCAACAAGTTAAGCCAATAAAAAATACAACAAGTGCATAAATAGTACAAATCAGAGACATAAAACTTTACCAACAAACAAACCCGACCGGCACCCCATTCTAACGGTAGGTACACTCAAGCAACAAAGTAACCCAACAAGTAATTCCCCCTTAAGCCATGAAGTGTACAACCAAATGCTTAAGGATGTAATTCTTGGGGGTGATGATAGCTAAATAGTACCTGTACGCACCCTCCCTGGTACAAGACTCTATCGGGAGTAGACTCGCAGAAGCTTCGCCGTATATGTACCCAACCTACCTTAGAGTACCCCTTATCTGAAAAAATAACATACCTAGGAATGGAAAACCAGTTCGGAGGGTTCATGGAGGGATCCAATCCTACATACAAAAATCCTCATAAAAATACCAATCAGTGCCATCGATATATTGGCTAAAGGGAAAAAACTCGGGCTCAACCCGTATATCATATTTTAGTGGAAACTCAAGTCGATCCATGTAGGAAAGAATCAAAATCTTGATAAAAACCCAATTATTGTGATGTAGGAAATGTCTAAATATAACAATGATAGTTCAAAAATATCTTCAGGTAGTCTGGGAAAATAGCTCTGTACTGCTCATGAGCATAGTCATGAAAATTATAAATGTATATAAGAAATAAATTTTTTATTATTATTCTATCAAA
>JBDJHY010218477.1:0-11254 GCA_039654485.1 Withania somnifera | reverse complement strand
ATCAGGGTGATTTTATTGGGTCTAATCTGAGAGCATTGACTTTAGCAATGGGATTTAGACTAGCCAGCAGCATCAGGCCTCACTTCAGGCCTCAAGTAGTGGGTTGAGTAGTCATCCAGATAGGGGCTCGGATTTAAATTTGCAGAGGCATGCTAAGGGATCCAATGGCCTAGCTTGAGTTAAGGGCAGGTGTTTTGAGTGTGGAGAGGTAGGCTACTATTCTAGAGCATTCCTCAAGTCTTCCAGGGATCATTCTATAGTGTGTTGATATTAGTGTGGGAGTGTGGGTCATTTCTCTAGGGATTGTCCATGGCATAAGGCTGCTCGACCACTATTTCCAGTGCAGCCACTTTAAGTAAGGCCACTGGTCAGAGGTAGCCATAGAGCTAGGGGTGTCATCCAGAGATAGAATTGGGGACCTCCAGGGTGGGACCCATCAACATTTGTTGTACTTTGAGATGGGGCCAAGGTGGGAGCCTTAGAGTGTGATGATGATATTCCTGGTATTTTCTTTCACTATAGCTTTTTGGTTTGATCCATTCTGACTTATGATTTTCTTTATTTCTTGTCTTTCTCTATTTTATGCCCCGTGAGCTTTTACCTATGGTTGAGTATTGGTGTGCCCGTAGGTTGGATCCTAGGGGTGGATAGACTATTGTGTTGTGTGCATTGTCAGTGTAGGCTCATGACACGCCTACCGATTAGGGGGACTCCAATAGCTGTTTGGCCAAGTTGTGTATTTTTCTATAGGAGTCTATCTCCTTGCTTTTATCCGATCCGGGTCGTTCTCAATGACTTTTGCCTTAGTAGTGCTCGGTACATTCTGCGTGGGTAGTGATGGGATGTTTTTGGCACTCGCTATTTGGGTCTTGCTTCTAGTGGTCCTAGAGATTGGTTTTACCCTATGGCATCCCTTAGCCCCTGTGTTTCTATTTCTTTGTTATTTCCTTTCCTTCTTCTTTCCTTCTTTGTCTTTTTTCACCATTTGGAGTTGGGAGTTCGACGGTGTAAGGGTGTTGTGGTTCAGGTGGCTCATAATCTCTATTTAGTAGTTGATCGCATAGGTGATCTCTTCCTTTAGGGGTTTGTTTATATATTGTGGTTTCTAGTCAATTTTGTGGCCTGTCAGCGTGGTTTAGCCTCAACCTATGGCTTTTCTTTTGTTCTGGGGGTGTGTTCCAGTGAGGTTGGTCTTTTTAAGGGTGTGTTGGTCAAAGATTTTAGCTAGAGACCTTGTCGGAAGGTTGTTGGTTAGCTGGGGCTCAGGGAAGTTCTAGCAGCGAAGGTCTCCTAGATGTACGTTATTTGTTGATTGTATTTCCTAAAGTCTAGAATCATGTATACGAGATCAATACTCTGTAACGAGTTTGATTCTTTAGGTATTGTCCTTCTTTGACTTTTGAGGATGAAAGTCCTATTTAGTGGTGGATATTGTAATGACCCGTTTGGTCATTTTCTTGATTTCTTCCTTTTATAGTGTTTAGAGTCATCTGGTAGTTACCCTAAGCCATTTATAACTTGCTTGTACCGCTAGTCCGGTGCCCTAGTAGCTTGTTTTCCTGTTATCTCAATTTTGTCTTTTGAAGTTTTAGTTTTTATATGGTGGAACTCTAGAGTAAATTATTAGTAAACATTCTTGGAATTGAATTCCAAATGTCTTATTAGATTCAGAATGTCGACTTTCGTCTAAGTGGACCTTGAGTTCATGTCCCGGGCTTTTTTTTTTATTTTAGTTATTTTATGGAATTTCATGTCAGCCAAAGCTCTTTTTGGAGCCTGGGTGGTCTTTTGTTGATCAGATCATCAATCAGAATTTCGATGATTCCATTAGCTCTAGAAAGTTGATTTTGGTCTAGTAGGGTTATCAGTTTGCTTTCTGGGGTGTCCAGGCTTGTTTTGGATTCGATTATGGAAGTTTGGAAATTTCCTCCTTTGGGTTGGTCTACTTTGCGGTCTTTTTTATGAAAATGACCTCCAATGGCCATTTTGATAATTTTGTTAGGTCTGGAATGTCATTTCCATGTTGTATGCATATTTGGTTTGTTGAAATTCATGCCCAATTCCATTTCGAACCCCCATGGGTTTCAAAATATTGCAAAAAAAAAATAGGTTGTTTTCATATTGTAGGCATATTTTTTTCCATGTGATCGCGTGGCTTTAGGTCTCGATCTCTTAGGTTTGGGGTATTGTTCAGCGCGATCGCGGATGTGGGTGACATGATCGCGTGGTTTTGGGCCTCTTGCTTAGTGTGATCGTAGAGCTTTTTGATATGATTCCATGATGGTGTACCTCTTCATAACCTATTAATCACAATCGTGGTGCATGTTTACACGGTCGCGAGCCTTTTATATGTGATCCCGATGAATAATATTTGCACCTATATAAGCTAGTTTCCAGGATTTTCATTTCATCTTCTCCCATTTTTTTCTTCATTGTTGAGAGCTTTTAGATCCATTTTAGGGTACTGGGAGCTGGGGAATGTCTAGGGGTTTTCCTTGGAGGTCGTGGTCATTGTTGGGCAAGCTTCCTCCAAGTAATTCTTGTCATTTTTGCCCTTTTTAGTGGTTTTATTAATATTTTGATCTCCTTGCTTTACAACCTAATTTCCCCCTTGGTTTTTTTTTTTTTTTTTTGCCTTATTTTTGTACAACACTCTCACCATGTTGTGCTCTGCACGATGGTACCCTTTGTATATTTTCTCTAACTATAGGCCCCGTCAGCTAAATTTTAGTTATAGTTTCGACTCGAGTTTCTTTTCTCAATATGGGTATTAATCTTCTCATTTTAACCCATTTGTCCTTATTTTTATAGTTTTGACCTGTGTTGGGTGGGTTTTGGAGATGTTCGGTCTACGCGGGCGACTTGCGAGGGGTTTTTGCCAGCATCCAGGTATGCTAGGTTTTCCTCTACTCTAGATTGGGCTTCTTAATGAATTCTAGTTTGTTCCAGCCATTTGGTGCACCAGGGTAGTAGTTGGAATGACTTTCCTTATATTTATTTGCACTTGTTTACCTTTCAGGTCCCGTACAGGGCCTCATTGTTAGCTGTAGGTTTTGTTTAGTGTGATTGGTCTATCGAGATTTACCATGTGGCCATATTGATAAGCAGGGATATTTTGTAGTTACTTGGGAGAGGTTTGTGTTTATCTGTTGGCTTTTGAACATTCTAGAATTCGAGTGTGCTTTCTTATTTTCTATGATTGATATGCGTCATGTATTATACATCATGGAATCGGATAGTTGAGCACGGGAGAGTCCCAAGGTTGTTTAGCTTTATATTCGTAAGATAACTAATTAAAACTGGAATTTTTTTCTGCTTTATGAGTAATGAAATGATATTTTCTTGTACTTATACATATTCTACGACTTGCTTAACTTATACGATACTGAGTCATCTTTTTATCGATTCCATTGAGACTGGAATATCGACTGTCTAAGTATCTCATAAATGGAGTGGTAGATTGGACTTTATTTCCATTTTATGTGCTTTTTGAAATTTTCCAGAATTCTCTTAGGGAAGGGATGTAGTGGCCGATTTATCGTCCAGGTGGCCGATAAATCATCCAAATGACAATTTATCAGTGACCAACAAATTAGTTATTTGACCAATTTATCGGTCAGTCAGTGGGCCTTTATATATTATTTTTCAACACTAAGTTTCTCATTTCTCTTCCATAATTTTACAACTTTCTTCGTATTTTAGAGAGATTTAAGAGCTATTGGAGGTGTAAATTCAAGTTTTAATCCATAGAAACTTTATTAGGTGGTTATGCGATCGTTTCTACTAGGTAATTCATTATTTTCTATATTACATAAAGTTTATAGACTTATATCTTCAATTCCTACCGTTAATTTGAGCCCTATTTTGTACCATATGATGTATGAGTTGTGCTTTATGTGTTGGTATAAATATTTCCATTTTTTGAGCTACTGGGGTTTACAGACACATTTTAATCTTGAATTTCAACACCGCTATTTATGTAGCAATATGGGTCTTATCTTACTCGTCTTGACACGTGGGTTATATTTTTGCTTGCCTCATGCGATTTAGAGATTTCTACATAATTCTTCTAATATTTGTGCAAGCTTCTCAAGGAAATTGTTGGAATCCAAGTAGGCTACAATCTACTTTCTTTAGACTTGGTATTAGTGTAGTACATGTATGGTAAAGTGCCAACTCAAGGCTGGGATTACTAGTCCAGCCTCGATATGCTTAGTATTCTGGCCTACGACCTACTTAGCTAGCTCATAGCTTGGTTACTTACTCTGAGCCTATACTGCCTACCTGCATGTCTATGCAGACTCTGCTATGTAGTCTATGTAGTGTCATTAGTGTAGGAGAAAGACCCTTGGTGTGATTATTTATACGATCTTACCACAAGCTTTTAATAATATGGTCGTGACCTCTCATGTACTGCGACTATCTCTACTATAGAAAGAAAAAAAAGGAAAGAAAATGTTATGAGGTTGTGTACGAGATTCTACTAGTAATTATAGCTTAATAACTATCCCTTGATTTTAGGCTGGTGGCTTTAGTGCCGATCTAGGTAGGCTGATTACTCTGTTTTCTACTTGAGATGTTTCATATAATTAGGGCATTTGTCAAATTTTTCCATACATAGCCGGATGTGGCTTCACTAGACAGTTAGCAACCCTATGTGATGACATCGTTGTGTTGGATAGCTAGCAACCCTATGTGATGACATCGTTGTGTTGGATAGCTAGCAACCTATGTGATGATATTTTTCCCTAGTCGGTTGCGAGCCTGGGAGTGAGTTGTATTGGACTGAGCTATGATAGTTCTGCATTTTTACCTATATAGATGTGCACTTGGCCCTTAACTGGCGCCTTCTGGGCAGTTGTGGCATCTTTGATATGATAACTCGAGTCTCGGGACCATGGTTAGGCTAGGATAGGATATACCTCATGACTAGGGCTTAACAGCCATCTAATGGATTCTACTTATTAGCCTTACACTAGTTTAGCATGTTGATTGGTTCTATGTAGCGAGAATGCATTAAATATTTTAGAAAGGTAACTTTGATTTTGACAGAATAATAATTGAAAATTGATTTTTTAAATATAGTTATACTTTCCACGACTGATCATGAGCAGTATGGAGTTATTTTCTCACACTGCCTGAGTCTATTTTCTCACTATCGCTGTGATTTCATGACATTGCCTATATGATGGCAGTTGGTTCTTATTGAGAATTGGAGTTTTTCCTACATGGTTCAACTTAAGTTTCCACTAAGATAAGATATATGGGTTGAGCCCAAGATTTGTCCTTTTGTCCTTGATGACTATGGCACTGGTTGAATTTTTACGAGGAGTTTTGTATGTGGGATTTGATCTCTCCAAGGGCCCTCTGGCCTGGGTTGCTAAGTTGGATGCATATTGAGTATCTGGGGGAAGGGTATTCAGGGTTATGTTGGGTAAGTATACGAGAAGCTTCTTTGGGTCTGCTCTTGATAGATTCATGTATCGAGGAGGGTGCCTACATGCACTATTTACTTTTCATCACTCCTTTCATTTCATACTTCGCGATTGGTTGCACTCCTCAGGACTTATGGGGGGAGTTTTGTTAGGTTAATTATATGCTTATGTGATGGTTGCTAGCTAGTATTTTTTGCTAATCTACGGTGTTTTTGATTACTTTCCTTCTTGTAGTTACTATACATTCAGTGGTTAGATGAAAAGTTCTATTCTTTCTCTATTTGGTCCTTTCATATGTTAGTCGTGTTGGAACTCTAGGTACGTGTCACGTTTGGCCATAATCTGTTTGTGGCCCAAGTTTATGTTTTACCTTGTTAATGGGTTCCTTCATATTTTTATAGTTGATACTCTACATACTGATAGATGACCCTTCATTAATCTCACTAGTTATTACTGTAGTCGCCCTTCCTATTGTACATTATGTGCTAGTGCACTAGTTACTTTTAGTCTCCTTTTACCTTGTATATGCTTACTTTTTCCCAATTGGCTTATGATTTCTACTAGGTACCCTTTTCTTTGGTATTAATGCTACACATCTACATCTTTTGTTAATTCAGGTCTTAGTACGAGTCATCAGGACGGACGCGATCGTGCAGACTTACTTGGTGTTGTTTAGGAGATATGGTGAACAGTTAGAATTTATCTCAACTGGTCTTCCTTCTATCTCTACAACTATTCTTTTTAGATTCTAGATAGCTATTTTTAGGTTTCTCCTCGCTGTGGGTCGTATTTTGTACCTTTTCAATATATAGATGCTCTACAACCACGATACCATTTTCTAGGGAGTCATGCTTGGTTGTCTATTTTCATGTTCTACTTAATTTCATCTCTTAATCTCTTTATTCTTTTCTTTTGGGTTCTTGTAGTTTGACCAGTCTTACTTGCTCTGGGCTAGAGTTAGTCTTGTCTACAGGTGAGATGTAGACTTCATCATTACTCATTTTTTGAGACGTGACAGCTAAGGTTGTATGTATGAACTTGAATCTTTTTTTGAATGTTGTGTCATTTGTGTATCCTTGACATTTTCCTTGAAATCTCACCTGTTGTATTTCTTCTCCCACTGATGGAACGCACGCTATCTAATTCGATACATGACGGTGAGCCCTCCTACCTAGAAGCTCCAAACTTTGCTTCGATCTAGACTATGGCATCTATGGCAGTTTCAATTTTGTCCTGAATTTAGAGTCCAGGTGGCTCTAGTTCCACCATTTACTCTAGATGTTCATACTATTCACTGGAAGTTAGTCAGTGCATTTGGGGGTCCTCTTATAGACCGTGCACAGACGTCCTCCTAGGAGGCAACCTTGGATGCTTCTAATTTGGGGGTACTACCCGCATCTCAAGTTCCTCCTCCATCTCTGCTAGTTCATCCAACAGGAACCCTTATTCCTTCTTAGGCGCTATATATTCTGATTGTTACTCCAACTATGGAACCTCAGCCTGCTATGGCATATTCAGAGAAGAAGCTCCTGACGAGGTTTCTGATATTTGATCCCCCTTGGCACAAGGAGTTTTGAGGGTGATTTCCCATGAGTTCTTAGCTAAATGTGAGGAGAGGTTGAGGAACCTTGGTATTCTTAAGAGACATGGAGTTGCCTACACCACCTATCATAAGTGTGGTGCGGCAAAGCATTATTGGTAAGCTATACTGACTTGAAGACCAGCAAGGTCACCTCAGGTAACTTGTAGTGAGTTCTATGATGTATTCATGAGAAAGTTCATGTCCAGGTCAAAGCAAGATCACCTGAGAAAGGAGTTTATCTGCTTAGAGCAGGGCTCTATGTCAGTAGCGAAGTATTAGGCCTGTTTTCACCATCTTTTAGTTTATGGGGTTGAGTTCATACAGAGCTAGTTCACATATTTGCCCATGAGAGATAAGCTCCATGAGGCAGTTACATTGATATTTTCAGATGGTCACCCATTTTAGGAAGTTGTAGACCATACACAATCTATGGAGGCCCTCTATAGCGAGTCGTGTCAACACAGCAAGAAGAGGTAGAGACAACATGGTGGTTATAATGGGTCCCATTCTGGGGCCTGTGGGAAATAGGAGTACTCTCGGGGTCAGTTTAATACACCCGTTCAGGTCTCACTTTAGGTTTCTGAGCCTTCTCGACAGGGTTTTAGTGCACCTTCTTGGGTCCATTCTTTTCGAGGTTTGGGTCTTTCATTCAGGAAGGTCAATCAGTTTCTGTCTGTGTTTCTCATCAGGGTGGGTTGTTATGGATGTGTTTTGAGTTTGGGGTTACTGGTCACTATACTTGAGTTTACCCCCATAGGGGTGCACTTCAGACTGTTCATCATCCCTTTCATCCATAGAGATCGGTGTCGTAGGGTGGTGTTTCCTATGGTAGAGGCCAGTTCGGTATGGGCGATTCTCACAGTAGTTGTCATTCTAGTGGTGGTTGTAAGTTGTATGTGGTACCGGGTAGACTGGAGGAAAAGGCTTCAGATGTTGTGATAACAAGTACGATTTCCATTTGTTTTAGATCAGCCTCATCCTCGTTTGATCCTTGATCCACCTGTTCGTATGTTTCCTCTTGCTTTGCACCTAGCCCAGGATTAGCTAGAGAGATGTTATCTGTTCCTGTGTCTTTTGCTACTCATGTAGGAGATTCTGTAGTAGAAGATTAGATTATGAGGACCTATTTGATTATGTTGGTGGTCTAGATACTTAGGTTGATCTATTGTCACTAGACATGGTAGACTTTGACATTATACTGGGCATGGACATTTTATCCCCTCATTATGTGGTTTTGGATTTCTATGCAAAGACCGTTACCTTAGTCGTTCGTGGTGCATCTATGGTCATGTGGCAGGGTTCTGTTAGGCATTCATCGACAGAGGTCATCTCCTGCCATCAAGCCCAGAGATTGGTGGCTAGAGGTTGTCTATGATTTTTAGCCTATGTTCGCAATGTTCGAGCCGACGCTCCTACTCCCTCATATGTACCTATTATATCTGAGTTCTTAGATATGTTTCCGACTGACATACCTGGCCTTCCACCCGAGTGGGAGATTGACTTTTTCATTGAGTTAGAGTCGGGATCTAGTCCCATTTTGACATCTTATTACCATATGGCTCCCGCTAAGGGATCTGAAGGTTCAAATCCAGGATCTGCTAGATAAGGGATTTATTCATCCGAGTGTGTCTCTTTGCGGCGCGTTACTTCTGTTTGTAAGAAGAAAGATTGTTCATTTTGAATGTGTGTTGACTATCGATAGTTGAACAACATGACAGTTAGGAACAGGTGAGTATTGATGACTTGTTTGACTAGATTCAGGGTACAAAGTTATTCTCTAAGATAAACTTGAGATCAGTATACCACCTGTTTAGGATTCGTGTGGAGGACATTTCGAAGAGAGCGTTTAGGACTCGTTATGTCCATTATGAGTTCTTGTTCATGTCTTTCAGGTTTACCAATGCCTCGAAAGCATTCATGGACTTAATGCACAAGACGATCAAGTCTTACTTAGATTCATTTGTGATTATGTTTATCAATGACATTTTTGTGTACTCGCAGAGTGGTTCGGAGCATGAGCATCATTTGAAATTAGTACTCCAAACACTAAGAGAGCATCAGTTTTATGCCAAATTGTTGAAGTGTGAGTTCTGGTTGGAGTCTGTGGTATTCCTAGGTTTCACAACCTACTTTCTCGGATCATGATGAAACCTACTATACCACCAATAGGATAACCAAACCTATAAGCCAAACACGAAGCGGAGGACTATTACATCAAAAGTGTAAAGCACAAGTATAATAGATGATATATAAATGAAGCTGAAGTAAAACGAATCACCAATTCCCAAAAATCAGTATCAGTGTAATACAAAGTATTTAAGTACAGAAAAAGGAATCAAATATATAATACAAATGTATAACTCAAAATACATGGCGATCAAACTCTATACTAAAGAGAAGTAGGAAAATTTTGACGCCAAGCTCACCTTGATTCTCCAAAAATCAATAGATCTGTACAAATAGCAATCTGTGGATCAAGTTCGGGCACCTGTACTGTAATCTGAACATAGAAATTATAGTATGAGTACAAGTTGTCGAAGCAACCTGTACCCAGTAGGCTTCGAGGGTCCACTAGGCACATAACAATAATTGAAGCACTAAATAATGGATGGCAATATCTATGGTCACATAATCAAATACATCATAGGAGCTAGCTACTCAAATAAAAATCAAGTAACAAGTAGAACATATATCGCTAGAGTAGTATATGTGAATAATAACAATAATTAATCAAGAGTCAAAAGAAAATAGGAAGAGACATGGACAGTATATCGGTAACCTCAAGTAAGGGATGAATGCATGAACAATAATATAACGCACAATATCCTATAGCACAAAGTATCAAGTAACCAATAAGAATAGCTAAGAAGTAACAAGACTAATAAAGTAAAGCATATAAAGGTTGTCAAGTCCCCCATAAAGAAGCACAGTGTATAGAGAAACACACTCACCCATAGGAATCACAAAACTACCAGGGGTACACTGAAGAAAACAAGTGCAGAAAAGTAAATACACGCCATGAAGTAACCAGTCTTGCTTACGTTTCTCATTAGATACCCGTAGGTCCAGTTGGTAGAATCTATGGAAAGCTACCCTAAATGTTTTTTGTATATGTCTACTCCATCTTATACCCCCTCTCCATGTAACCATATCCTGGAGGAAAGGTCCACGGAGGTGTGCCACCATGTACAATCTCTAACATCTTCATAATCTCATATCCCAAATCACAGAGCCTCAAGGGTCTACAGTCGGGCATCCAATGCGTCATAACAATAATATCATCAAGTAGTACTCAGAGAGTCATGGAATTCAACACCTCAATATAGTAGTATTGCCAATATCCTCAGTGGAACATGTATCATTATAATCTCCACAACCAATAAGTGTGATAAGTGTCAAAAACATATACTCACTATCATATGACGACTATCTCAATTCCCAGCATTAATTAGTCAAATGATATTTCATGGTGCCAGGTTAGAAAGCCTGGTCTAAAACATGTAGAAATAGTATTATTGGGTGCTTGATACAACACCGAGTCTAAAATAGTTAAAAGGTCATTTCCATATATTATTATTCTTAAAATATTCCAATTTGTTAATTTATATCATTATCTGTCATTATTACTAAAATCAGTCTCTAGCCTCCACTGCTCAATAATCATAGAGTGATACTGGCCAGCCTCAATGCACTCTCAATGGAGCCAAAGCCCCAACCTCTAGTATAATACATGCACAACACATTGGAAAGTATATATATATAAACGTGAGTTGATAACTACCTATGCCCTGCAAAGGTATCACTAGACAACTCTTAAGTCACAGGTACCATAAAAATTCACATTCCAAAATATATATATCAACCAAGGAAGGGGACGAAGGAATGGTACAGGATCACTATAACCATCTAGCAACCCAACCCACGAATGTTAATTAGTACAATTATAAAAGCTATGAACCCAGAGATAGCCCACGGAGTCTATCTGTCATCTATAGGTGAAATGAAGTACTCAAATGAACCTCAGTACCCAAATCGCGTTGAAAAGATCTCCAAAACAGCAATGTAAACTGAGTGCCTATATCAGAAATGATAGATATAGGAACACCATGCAATTGAACCACCTCACGAATGTAGATTTGCGCTAGACTTTCAGTAATATAAGAGAAGTGCATAGGAATGAAGTGCACTGACTTAGTTAGTCTATCAATAATGACCCAAATAGTATCATAACCTCTGC
>JBDJHY010218465.1:0-20842 GCA_039654485.1 Withania somnifera | reverse complement strand
CATGGATACCTTTCCCTTGTGAGGCGCCTTTGGGCCTGCCTGTGTGGTGGGACCAGGGGATAAAACCGTGAGCGGGGACCAGTGGAGGGATTCCTATGAGATGCCACGTGGTAAATCCTGAAAGCGGACAATACTTTGCAAGTGGTTCCTGGGGAGGGCTGTGACAATATGTTCCAAAGATATGTGATTTAATTAAACTAATCTTTGAGATTTCTCACAGCTAGATGTTTTCCAATCACTAGGGTAGCTAAGATGTATCATGAATTAATTCATCACTACTTGTGGTATGGTAATGAAAAAAGATACTATGAAATTTATAGCTAAATATTTGAATTGTCAGCAGGTTATATTTGAGCATCAATGTCCAGGTGGTTTGCCTAAGAAAATACCCATTCTATAATAGAAGTGAGAGGCATCGATATGGATTTTGTGGTTAGTTGTAAAGACCTTGGGAAGGTTTGATTTAGTATGGGTGATTGTTGATAGATTGACCAAGTCCATGAATTTCGCTCCAGTTTGAAAGTCCTATACTATAGAGAAGTTAACTCAGATTGACCTTAGTTGGGTAATCCGATTGCATAGGGTTCCTATATCCATTGTCAGAGATCATGCATATAGTTCACATCTCACTTTAGGAGTACGGTGCAGTGCAAGATAGGCACACATTTGAAATGAGTACAACATCCCTAGAAAAATAATCAATCTGAGCGATCTATTTAGGAGTTATAGGACTTTCTTCGAGCATGAGTTATCGATTTTGGAGGTCATTGGGATAAATTTTTGCTACCATCAGAGTTCACCTACAACAATAGTTATCATTCTTGTATTCAGATAACACCATTTGAGGATTTGTATGGTAGGAGGTGTAGATCTCCGACATGATGATTTGATGCCCTTGATGTAAGGCCATGGGGTAATGATTTCTTACAAGATTTGATACAGAAGGTTAGATTAATCCATAGTGGGTTGCTAATAGCCCTGAGCAGGCAAAGAGTTATACTGACGAAAGAATTTAAGATCTAGATTTTAAAAGGGCGATCGATAATTGTTGAAGGTGTGACCCACAATGGGTGTGATGAGGTTTGGGAAGAAGGGCAAGCTTAGCCCCAGGTTTATTGGCCTATTTGAGATTCTTCGTCACAGAGGAGAATGTCTTATGAGTTAGTACTACCACCTGGGTTATCAGTCGCACCTAATATTTCATGTCTGGATGTTGTATAATATGATCAATGATTCACATATGATCTAGTAGGATTCAGTAGATTTGGATCCATAATTCACTTTTGAGGAGGGGAAAGTGGTTATTTTAGATAGGCTAGTTTGTAGGTTAAATATTGGTGAGATACATTATGTAAACTTTCCGCGAAGGGATCATCCAAATGAGAAGGTTACTTAGAATATTTATTCTAACATGCATAGTAGATATCCCCATCCTTTCAACACTTCAGGTACTCTCTCTTTCTTCATGTTCAATAATGAACATGTTTTTTAGTGGTGGATAATGTAGTGACCCCCAAGGTTATATTTTGTTTTTAGATTTACATCATGTTTAACCTATTAGTGCAGTTTATTTGAGATTTACTTTTTGAGTTGGATTTTTATGGTTTGAGAGAGAGTTCAAGGTGAAATGGTTTATTTTAGTCAGCATGTGAGGTTGAGTCTCAATAGGGAATTCTATCTATTATATCAACTTCATAACATGACTTTGGCACAGAAGGACCTTTAGTTTGAGTTTTAGGGTCTTTGATGTGAATTCATGCATTTCGATTGGATAAATTATGAGTTTGAGTTGAGAATGTGTCCTTGGAGGATATCGGGTAGAGGATACCCTAGATATATATTTTAATGGTTACATTGATTCAAGAACATCAAAAATAGTCTCTCTTTATATATGGGTTGTGTTCAAGGGGTTCCAAACAATTCTTAAGGACTATTTTGAAATATCTTGTTTTTCGGTGCCTAATGATTCGTGGTAAAAGGTACATGACTCACAATGGAGACAATGAGTCATGATCCTATTCATGAAGTGGGCCTTGAGGATGGGGAAGTACCATAGTCATACCACGAGTCAACAACAAATCCAATGGAATTGATTGGAATGAGGCTTGCACTTGTCCTTTTTCTCTCATTAGAATCACGAGTCGGTTCATGACTCATGAAAGTGATTCCACAGTACTGGAATGGCTCGTGAAACCCAATTTTGGAAAAATGTGTTATTTTAATAAGAAGAAATTCTTCCTTTCCCCACTTTTTAAGATACTATAAAGGCCTTTTTGTGATATAGTTTCCTCATTTGTAAATATAGACTTTGCAAAATTATTTTGGAGAAAAGTTCTAAAGCTTCTTTGGAAAATTTAAAGCGAATCTTGAAATTTAATCATCAGGTAAGCTTTAAACTTTACAATCTATATATTTTCAGTACATAGGTCATTATTTCATTATTAATTTCTTAATTGTTAAAAGATTCAACTAAGGGATTTGACCTAACTTGAAAATACCGATTTGAGGTTTTGAAGGTCGATTTCACTCGAATTTTGATGAAATTTTTTATTTGGACTTCCCAAATTGATGGGTAATATAATTTTATAATAACATTCCAGATTTGACACGAGGTATTGGGTTTGGATTTTTGATTTACCTTTTTGGCCCCGCTTTCAAAGTATAATAATATGGCTATCAGTAACTTTGTTTCTTATAAGTAATTTATATCTGACCAGATTGGCCTAGTTTGGAGGCTAGCTAGAAGGGCAAGGCTTAGTTTGATTATTTTGTCTTTAATTAAGTCAAGTTGAGGTTCAATTACTCTTTTATAAGGTGTAATATTCTTATGTAATAGTTATGTATAATTGGGATTAATGGTGAATCTTTTAGGGTGCCCGTGTGAGTGATATGACTAGTATTCACTTAGGTACTAATGTGTAGCACAATAGGCTAAAATAAAGGAAATTACATATTAATGAATCCCATTACTTGGTTATCCTGAGTTGAAGAGTTGATTAATTGATAAAATGTCTATGTCAGAGATTGGGTTGATTATTTTACTTGTGATGCCCGTGTGAGATAATAGAGTTGAGCATTTTACTTGTGATGGACGTATAGGGGTTTATTTGACTTGACATGATGCTCAACTTGTTATTCTCTCGAGTTAAGACACTAGTGAATTAAGATGAAATTTCACTTGTGATTGCCCCTATAAGACCCTTTGATGGTTTATTTGTCTTGAAATTATCCTTCTAATTATTTTTTTATGAAACTTTCTTATTTGATGATGACTTGAAACATGGATATAGAAATGAGGTTCTTGAACAAGTGATAAACTGTGATATGAATGTCAAAAAAAAGTGATGATATGATATGACAAGACCCAAAGAAAAATGGTTTCTAGAAATGAGATATAATTGTGGTTCAATACAAAATAGTTCTAGAGGGGTTCATGGACTTTGCGAGTCTCTTATGGGTCCTAACTGGACCTTAAATAGGTAGCATGTATGTACTGAATGGACTACATGAACTACTCCATTTGGATATTGCATTTCATGGTACTGATTTATCACACTTACTGATCTACCATTGTACTTGTTGATGTTGACTTGATTAGAAGACATGGTTGAGTCGTGGATAAACTAATGTTTCAATAGCATGCTATGGATTTTATAATACTCAACCAGTTTAGGTAGCACAACAAATATAGTAATTTTATCCTTGAAATTAGAGTGCAACCCTTTAAACACATAAATATTGAAATCGAAAGCATTCAAGGGTCTTTATGTGGCTTCCAACTCATCTAACAGATGCATTGCCTTTTGTCGAATTTGTGAGACAGTGAGGTCATGTTGTTTTAAGGCTTTACAACTGCATATGGATGTTGAGTACTTTAGCATTAGAAGATGAATACAAGGCTACTTCTAAAGAATCCAAAATATCTTTAAAGGTATTCAAGCAAATGATGATAGCTACGATTTCTTCCAAAAGAGAAGATATTAGAAGACTGATAATTATTTGGTCTTGTTGGATCCAAGTCGTATAATCTAAATTCTTTTTATAATTTTTGAACCTTCAATAGTAAACAAAAGATAGTGGGCATGACTTTGATCTTTCAATGAAGTTGTGAAAGTTTTGACCTCGTAGGAAGGGTAGCAACTATGCTTTTCAAAACAAGTAATTAGTGGAAGTAAGTGAGATGAAGATAAATTTTTGGCCACGATTGAGAGGATAGGAAGAGGGGGAAGATGAAATTTTAGAAACTATTGAAGAGGATGAATTGCTAGGTATAGAGAAGGTGGATAAAGATTTAAAATCGAATACCGATCCCCTTAGAGTAGACTTAGAGGTTATATTAGTTCAATATCTTTGTACATTACACATTTAATGATATATCGGTATATATAATACAAAGAAGTAAAAATATTCTAGGTGAAACTAACTCCTAGAAGATAAATACAAAGGAGTCCTAATGAGTGTGTTAATGACTAACCCAAACTTGATTGAATTGAATGTATCATATTTTCATGGAATAATTTTTAGAAAATTTTACACGGGATAGAAAATATTGTCTATGTATTTAATATTCATAGCTATACTTTAAGAAGTTGAACTTTACAAATATACTTCACTCTCTCCCAATCTTGATCACCTCTCTCCTATCTCCGTATCTCGCTTTCCTCTCTCCTCCCTCTCTCTCTCCACTTTCTCTCCTCTCTCTCTCTTGTCCCTCTTTCCCCTTCTGTCTTGCCTATCTATTTCTCTCCCTTTTTTTTATTATGTATTTCATTATATGATAGTTTATAGTATACCCATATAATTTATTTAACTATATCATAAAGTTTTCGCCAAATACCAAGAATCATTTTAATGGTTATATCAATTGTATGGTTGCATCACTCTAACACTTTTAGAAATATACAATTCTGTATTAGTATGTATGTATCATCCTGTATGTATCAAATAGGTCTTATAATTCTATATTTTTGTATCTCGAATAACTACAAGTGCTACAAGAGAGAACGAATACAAGTGATACATCTATATCAGTTTGTATATATCAACCTATATTTATCAAGTGCATGTATTAGCCTATGCTAAGATATAAATAGCCATAGGTGCACACAAGTGTATACCGTTGCAAGTACTATAACTTTTCTAATACAATTGGGTTTGTTGATCCCACGGTGACTTAATTGTTGATAAACTTGTACTATGCTATTATGGTTTAATAGTAAGTGTTATTCAATTTAAGATTCGACATCTTGTTTTCAAATAAATGTTACTAATTGTTTATGGTCTCTCACACCTGTGTCTCTATATCCAAACTAGCCTTCTAACTACATTGTTGAGTGAAGATAATGAAACCAACTAGAATGCATTTATTTATAGTTCGATTTATCGTCCAAATAGGGTGACCTAGATACATCTCTGTTCGGACAAAAAATTTATCCATAGACGCATTTTATTCCCCTTGATCTACCTTTTATTTCTATTCTAGATCCACCTTTTATTTCTATTCTATTCCTGTCGAGTTCCTCTAGAAATTATCCGTTTATTCTATTTGTCGTGAAGCAAATAAATAGTATGCACAAGTATAAAAGAAAAATTATAATGGTAAATTCTACAAAGATAAACTATATATAGACTTTGATGTTCATATTATTTCCACAACCCCTAAATAGAGGGTTGTTAGCTACTTATAATTTGATTACAAAGCAATAGCTATAGTATAAACAATGAACTATATTAAGTAAAGAGAGTAAGAAACAACCCTAAGAGAGCGAGATCATCCATTGGGCTAGTTTATTCTTATCTACCATAATGTGCGATACAAGTATTCTAAGAAAGTATTTATGGTATTTAAAATACCTAAGAGACCCCTCTAAGTTGGACTAGAAAAGAGGACAAAAGTTGCTCGTGCTATGCTTGGCTCGCATTTTGAGCCTTATTCACTGGAGGGAGCTCTGCTTACCACCATGGGAATCTTCTATACAAGGTGTAAACTTCATAGGGAGTGTGTACTCCTCTCCTCGCCTTGGAACATTCTCCGTGACCCTCTAGCTTTTCCTTAATGTTTTCTTTGTGACTATTAAAAACCATAAAGAGAGACCTACTGAGGCCTCTATTCCTAGAAAAGAGACTTAAAAAGAACCCTCGATGGTAGGTGAATAAAATGTAGATTCGTTTTTATGAGAGACCTCATAAGGTTTCTATAAAAAGATCTCATGCGGTTGCTGACTTTTTTTTTGATTTTTTAAAGAGACCTCATAGGGTCACTAGATTATAATATATATTTTCAAGGAAACTTCATGACGTCCATATTATTTTTACTAGTTTCTTAAAACATCTGATAGTGACCTCAAGAGGTTGCTTATTCTAGAAAATATTTTATTTATAAAAGCAACTTCATGAGGTTCCTTTTACAAGTGAATTTGCAATAAAGAGACCCGATGACTCATTTCTAGAATTCTGGAAAATGAAATTTCATAATGAAGGCATTAGGTACCGTTTATGTAGTTATGGAAAATAAGAAGAGAAGATAGTCAAATCCCCCCCTCCCCGTCCCCAACCTATAATCGAATTCCTAACTATACACTTGAACTTTACGAGGATCCTATTACACCCTGAACTATTTATAACTAAATATGTACCCCTTAAAATCTCACATGCAGATTTTTTTTGAGCAATGATCTGCACGCACCTACGACAAAATATTATCCTCTTTTATATCAACAGAATTAAACATTTTTCTTTGTTCTACTTTTCACTTTTGTATTTTCCCTTTTTTCTTTTCTTTTCCATTCCTCTTTTTTATATTTTCTCTCACATGATTGCTCTTTCTAAAGGTGAATACAACAACTTTGATAAAATAGTGAAGAGGGAGGCAAGCATCACTATAATTGTTCTAATTGATACAAATTTTTATTCTTTGTGTTGAATTTTCATTTTTTGAGTTGAAAGTTGAAAAGGGGGATTTCATCTGTGTTTTATAAGCACAAGCATGAAAGTGGAACGAGCTTTCCAGAATCATCAGCCAAAGAGCTCTTACTTTAAATTCTGGCGATGAAGACAACGAGGAAGTGGGTGATCGCTTTTTTCCTATTTCTATTATGCCAAAATTTTCTTGATCTAGGTAAAGATGTGGAGGGTTTGGGGGTGCATTCCACATCATTATTGGTGGTGTATGTGAAAATTTTAAAGGGGACAAAGGAATTAGAAGAGATAAAGATGGTAAGGTAAGTTAAGAATTGATGGTGGAGATGATGGAATTAAGAGAAGAGATAAGTTTGTGGTGCATATAAAAATGGAGATAAGGAGATGAAGATATTAGCAATGTAATCCATTGATGAGTTCTTCTTAAAGTTTTTTTAAAGGAGATGATTCTTACTAGGTCAAAAGAAAATGAAAAGCAAAATATATATTTAAAAAAACATATATTTATGAAAAGAAATATCTATAAAACTAACATTTTAATTCTTTTTCTTATCACCCTCTTAAAGAGAGTGAACAACACATTATTTAACTCATCAACATTAAAAAAGTAAATAATTCCAATTTTAAGATATTCAGGGGAATAACAGGACTCATGTGAAGTTTAAGTGGGTAGTTAGAAATTTTGCTATAGTTGGGGGGGGGCATTGAGTTTTTTTTTTTTTTTTTTTTTTTTTTTTTTTTTTTTTTTTTTTTTTTTTTTTTGGGGGCTTTTTTTTTGAGGATTTTTTTTTTAGTAATAAGTTATTGTTTTTTCAACTGCCCACTTGCAGTAATAATCCCATTCAGCAATAAATACAGTTTAATCAGTTAAATCAATTTGAAAGAGCTGTCAACTATCAATTAAGCTACAAAAAATAAATGTACAGAACATCCTCCAATTGACATTACTTTAAAGTACTTCAAAATTCAACTAATAAAAATATAGAAGTCATAAGTTACACAATTATCTTCCAAACTACTTCAATGTTCTCACATATTGATACGTTCAAAATTACACCTCAATTATAAGTATAAAGCGGTGGATGTGAAAAATAAAATTCAACAAAATTGGGTTTGAATTCCACAGGGAATATAGCAATAAATAAGCCTACAAAAAATTCATGTCTACAAATAGTCACTACTTTATAGGGGAGTTTGCATAAATAATGTAAAAGAGTTCATCTATTTATGGTTTAAGTAGTAACTTGACTTAGAATAATATGTTTTTAACCAATGGATCTAAAATGATTAGGAATGTATTTCCCATTATTTTATGACTACGTATGTATAACGTACTAGTAATCTATCCTGATGCTCTACATGTAAAATCTAACAAGTTATGTTCACCTAAATGTCTCTTGATCCTAATGATGAATATCACTCTTATCTCTTTTGGGTTTTGAGTGTTTAATTACTAATATTTATCCTTAATTGCAGATTAACTTTAGAGGTTAAGGCTCAAGTTATTAGATGAAAACTGGTAGCTTCAAATCTCTGTTGTTATCTTTTTTCTATTCTCTACCTCTTTTTTCAAGCAAGTATATAATTAAGGTGAGTTCTAACATTTGCAACTGTTAAAAGATAAATAACACAAAGATCGACGTGAAGAGAATATCATACATGCCTGATAATCAACACGAAGATCGACATGAAGAGAATAACATACATGCCTGCACACTGGTTTAGACTTAGTAAGTTGTTTAACCTATTTCATTAACTCATCTTGGTTTCAATTATTCTAGTTATGGTGTTAATATACTCATAATTTCAAGAAAACCATCAAGACTTTAAGAACAATTCATTATAAAGACATATAAAATCAAGTAGTACAGTAGAAGAATTTATAATTAATGAATCGAACTTATGTTATAAAATTTCAACATTGTTGAAATGATATAGAGATGAAAAGATTAAAAGCTCAAAATTGGAAAAAGAATAACATTTTTACGTCAACAACTAGGTGCACAAACTATTTGAAGTGTGTAACCTCTAAAATAAAACCTAAAGAATCTTTTTTATATATATTAAAAATAACTCATAAAGAAAATAGGAAATCTAAGACACGTCAGTAATCTACGGCCTATGGACTGAATTCATGGTCTCTAAAAGAGAGAAACTATCCTTGATCTATGAAATATGTCCAATCTCTTCAGGTTTCCAATGGTCCTTTGAGAAGACGATTCATAGTTGGACTCGTAATCTTAAACTATAGAGTTGCATCTTTTCATTCCTCAAATTAATAAATGAAAAGATAGCTTATGGTCTTGATTCACGGGTCATCATACGAGCTGTGGTTTTATAACTGTATTGCACATCTTCAACCATGTATTCCATAAGAGTCATGATAGTCCGTGGAATTATTTCATGAGTTATCAAATGAGTCATGGTTTGAACATTGAATTGCCAAACATTTTGGCCAATTATGCAAGTGTAACACCTATCCTAGACCACGTTCATATTAAACCCAAAGATTTAATGTATTTTTATAAATTTTTGAATTCAATTTAAGGTCCAAAAATATCAACCAACTTGAGGGACCGTGGATCCTATAGGCGATTCTTTTTAGAGGCTTAGTGTATCTGCAATTAAATTTATGATTAAAATTGATAGACCATCTAATGGATTGTTGACCCGTCATTTCTTTCATTATCTTGAGGTGGTGTATACTCTAAAGTTTTCCAAGAAAAGGTGGTGGAATAGTCAATGGAACGTCTCTTGAATTGAAGGCCTTTTATTCTATCCATTATCCTATTCCAGTGAGTTATAAACCAAGGCATATTTCCACAAACCAAGTTGACAGTCCATCAACCACGCCGTGAAACCTATCAGTTCCTAATTTGATCCATTTCCTCAAGGGTAAAAAGACTTTTTCCACCCTTTTCTTAAAATAATCTATGATGTTTTGGAATTTGTAGGAGTATAAATACCCCAAACTACTTTTCCTCTCAATCACACAGACTTAAAATAAAAACACTAGAAAGTCGTCTCAAAATTTCTCCCTAGAATTCTTAGACCAAGGTTGTTCTCCCAAGGGTTCGAGAGCAGCAGTCCTTCACCAATTTTACTTCAAATCCTTCGAGATAGATCTATACGACTTCAACAGGGATTGATTTCTACCCTTGTGTTTAATATCTCTCAATTTCAATCTCGAATTTAAAGTATAAATTTCTTGGGTTTATTCCAAGTAGAGGTTTCATGATATTTCTAGCCTCCAAACATTCTTTATAACTATTATAGTTGTTGTACATGATCTTTACAATTTATTTCCATGAATTTTCATGTCTTTATGACTTTAGCCTAGTTCATGCTAATATGCTATTAAATTTAGTTTTCATGGCAATGTTTAAGTTTAGTAGTAACTCATGGTCCATGGTAAGATTTTTCATATAGTGATGGTTTTACAAAATCCTAAGGCTTGTCACAGTGTTATTAAAAAATCCAAAACTTTTCATGGATTGAAAACACTTAAGCTTAGGTTAGAAACTATGTTTTAAAGATGTTTAGAATACCTAAAATATAGGTTCAGACAATATTAGCAGAATTATAAAAAGTAATTGTCAATGAGATAACAACTCAATTAGACTGTCAGTATAATTTTTTTCATGATTAGTTGGGTGCTAAGATAGGTCTCATTGATCGATCCAGGAGCAGTCAGTCTTGTCAATTTTTGGTAGTAGTATTAGCACCAAAAGAATGAGGGATTTTCACTTATCAGCAGTAGGTGATACTCTATAATCCCATAAACTACGTGCCACCATAGTATTGATTAGCCTATAAAAAATTAGGCATGCTTAATTACATAGTGGATCTAGTAGGAGACTTATTAGGCTCTATATCGTGGGAAAGTGTAGAGGGCCTCCCAAGCGTAGGGTTACATAGTGGACTCCATGGTTTCTAAATCGGAGTAATGGCGGTATAAAAATACCACTTTAATCAGTCACACAACTTTGAAAACTAAATGCTTTTATCAACCTAGACCGTTTTGGTGAGTCCTCATGATTCAAGGATCAGGATTCTTCTGATTTTATTTTTCTCTTAGCATTTTGATTATTTGAGTTGTCTGGGGACTTGTCTTATAATCTCAGTCTTTATATGTAAATGGATTTCTGAATTTTATAATGATTTACTAGACTTAGTATATTTCAATCATTTTCTCTCTTTTAATATATCTTTTTTATTAGAGTTTCCCATTTATGTCCATAGATTATTTTGATTCCTCTTAGAATTAATCATGATTAGTAGTTCTAGATACAAGGGTATATTTGGGCTACTAGGTGTTCTGGATGCCATATTCCGTCCACGGTGTAGATCGAGTCGTGAAAAACTTGTTTTTAGAGAAGTAGGTTCAACTGTCCCTGGATTTGTGGAATAAAATATTTAGTAGAGTATATTTTATGGGTGTGAATCGCCCTACACATATAATATGGAGGTTACTGAATGTTTGAGATTCTCCGTGTTTGTGATGTGACGAATGTGGCAGATGCTGACATACTAGACCTTACATCCTACCAGCTGAAGTATGTGGCCAAACTTTAGGTAAACTAGTAGAAGAAGAGAAGGTTATTTGGTACTACCCATGTAGCCTGGGCAGACTTTGAAGAGGCATTATAGGGCCGATTCTCTACAAAGGAGAAGCAAGAGGTTATGACCCGAGAGTTTCTAAAGTTGGAGTAGGGCCCCATGTCTGTTGCTAAGTATGGCAAGCAATTCACTCATTTGCACTGATATTTTCCAATAATGGTTGTTGACATGCATACCCAGATGAGCATGTTTTATTTGTAGGCTCTCTTCTCACTTGCAGAAGGAAGGGAGAGCATCTACATTGAAGAGTGACATGACCATTAGAATTTTGATGGTTCACCTAGAGAAGATAGAGGGTGATAAGGTCAAATGAGAGAGAGCTTTAGAATTAAGAATGATAAGACTGGCTTATTTGAGTTTATCCATCCTATACTAGGTTGATGAAATAGACCTACACTATAGAAGCAACAGAGTTATAGGGCACCCTTCACTTCTTCAGCCAGTACACCAACCGAAAATCATAGGCCCCAGTTGAATTAACAGGTAATAGCATTAAGGTCATTTTCCTAAGGCAATGTTTCAAATAGGGTACCGGCCCTTCTATGGAAAGTATTGTAAGATCCATTCTGGTAACTACCTAGAAAGTCAAAGTAAGTGTTATAGATGAGGCTATCCAGGACTTAGGCTTAGAGATTTCCATTCATACATGAAAGGAAATGTGCTAACAGGACTGAGGCTACTACACACCCTTGAATTCAGGCGTGATGGCACCTACCTTCCCAACCACGTAGGTAATACTAACTTAAAATATAATATATTGAAAGATGAAATAAATGCGAAAATTAATATAAAAGTAATTAGTTAGGTGGAAGTCTTCTTTACATTAAAAACCAGGTAGCCACAGTACAAAGTCACTTAGTAATTATTAATATATAGTCTGTATACAATCTCAACATATCTTTCAAGAAAAGTAAAGACATTGAGATAATAAAGAAAGAGACTTTGGAGAATGCGACTGAGCGGAAGATACATCTAGATGTCCCAGAATGTGCTATTAGAAATGAGGAGAAAAGCTCAAATCCATTTCACTGAATCTCCTGCACAAAAGTGTAGAAAAAGGAAAGGGTGAGTACAAAACAATGGTATTCAACAACATCCTCGGTTGGTCAAAATATAAAGAGCTATTAACTACTCCTGATATCTAACTAGCCAATGATACTATAACCTACAAACAATTATAAATAGAAAGACCAACGTAGAACAAATCAAATAAATGAGAGAAAAGAAATAAATAATAGATATTTATAGATTCACAATTCATTAATAAATCACCGATAAGATAATTAGATATCAGTCTAAGACAATAGGGAAATAATGCTCTTAAGATAATCCCAAGTCATCAACATGTATCAAATAGCCTCTAGTCACCAACATGTATCAAATA
Source organism: Withania somnifera (assembly GCA_039654485.1). Classification (NCBI taxonomy): domain Eukaryota; kingdom Viridiplantae; phylum Streptophyta; class Magnoliopsida; order Solanales; family Solanaceae; genus Withania; species Withania somnifera. Next base: position 7,920 of record JBDJHY010218465.1, on the reverse strand, counting down.
ATCTCAAACCACCAATCGGGAAGACAATCAAATCAACATAAATCATTGCAAATAAGATGCAGTGCATAAATAATTGTGATGCATGTTTACCCTATTACCCGATGCATGCCGTGTAGAAACCTCAGTGCATTACATCAATACCAGGAAAAGATGTCAGGTTGTATTAATATTTCAATACTTTGAAGAAACCTCTGTTTATATTTATGTATTATTAACTGGCAGAAATATTAGGCTAGATTTATTTACAATACTGACAGAAACCTCACGTTATAAGTCACTTCTTTATAGAAACCCTAGACATAAATATTTGAATTACCTCAACAATGTGTTCCCGATAAAAACCTCGGATCTCCACATCCTAAATCATTACCACAACTTAATTTCCATGTAAAAATAATAATAGGTATGCTCATACCTATAAAAGCATTGAAATAAGCACCGGATCACTACGCAACAAGGGAAAACAAATTCATTATAGAGATATACAATCATCAAGTCACTCCTATTGATGAAGCCTCCAAAAGGCATTCACAAAAAGATTCATTTTGAAAAAATTAAACTATCATAAGGCAATTATTATTATAGGTTTAGCGGATATATTCAAACCAATCAAGTTATATAAACCAATTCAGGAGATGGATCGAAATCATAAGATAAAATTACATTATGAAATAATCTCCATATTCTAATCCCGACATGCTTAATCCCAATAACCCCAATGTAATCATTATCTCTAAACGACACATAATCTAGCAAGTAATAACTCATACTTTATAAAGTGACTACGGAACCTCAACTTATCGTAAACTTTGAAGAATCAAATCACTCGGGAGCTTTTCCTTTTAAAATGGCCTCCAACCGGGAACAATCTAGTTACCAATCACAAAGAACACAAGAAAGTACCAAAGTTAACACTAAAAATTCAAAGAATCATAGTTTATTAAAAACTCACCTGGAGCCCAGGGGGTCAAAACCCAAACTTTATCTTAAAAACATATTACCTATTTCTTGGGAAAGATAAATAATAAATTTTATCAAGAACCCAATCCATTTCGTAGTTGAAAATCAAAGTTCTATAAATTTTGGAGTTCAAGTATAAATCAATATTTTTGGATTCAAAACTTTCAATTTTGATGTAATAATCATGCTAAAGTGATGGAAAATTGATTAAAAGTGTTTAGAAACCTTACCCTATTGTTATTTTTGAAGCCCTTAATCAAACTTATCCAAATTGGGATTTTTGAAAAATCGTTTCCATGAAAAATGAAGAACAAAATGAAACTTTCTATCTTAAAATGTTCAGGTGTTCTCAGACCTTCTACGCTATCGCAGGAAGCCCACTACGATCACGTCTAGCCTGGTTTATTAACCCATAGAATTATGTACTCTACCCCTACGAACGTGATCCATAACTGAATTAGACCACGCAATCGTGATATGAACACCGTGACTGCAATGATAAGAAATCTAACTCTCTGTGATCATAACCCCCTCTTCACGATCGCGGAGCAGAGCTGGAGGTAGTAAGGTTGTTATAGAAACAACAAATCTATGATGGTACCCCCTTTAAACCTAGAAAACTACAGATATCTGATGGAGGGGTAGGTCTAGGCTAATTGTGGACATAATCAATTTTTTTAGAATCTACAAGTATTCCCTCAGAAAAAATAATACGACTAAGGAAGGTGACTGAATGATTTAAAACTCGCACTTGGAAAACTTAGCATAAAGATGACTTTTTTAAGGGTCTGAAGAACAACTCTAAGATTGTTTCATGACCCTCCTCACTTTTGGAATAAACCAAACTATCATCAATGAAGATAATCACAAATAGGTCCAAGTAGGGCTCAAAAACCATGTTCATGAGGTCCACAAAGGTTGCAAGAGCATTAGTCAGACATCACCACAAACTGAAAATATCCGTAAGGAGTACAAAATAATGTCATGGAATATCATCTCTTTGAACTTAAGATGATAATAGCCAGAATAAAGATTAATCTTAGAAAAGTGGCTAGCACCTTGCAGCTGACAAAACAAGTCATCAGTCCTCGGAATGGGATACTTATTCTTGATTGTGATTTTTTTCAACTGACTATAATAAATGCACATACAATGGGGACCATATTTCTTATGCAAAAAAAGGCAGGAGCACCCCAAGGATATGCAATGGAATGGATAAACCCCTTGTCTAAAAGATTGGCTACCTGGGCCTTTAACTCCCTACGATCATCGGATGCCATACTATATGGTAGAATAGAAATTAGTTGAGTTCCTAGAATAAGACCCATACAAAAAGTATCTATCAGGAGGGACTCCAAGTAAATCCTCAAGAAACTATCTAACTACAAGGAGGGCTAGATATCAGGATTTCATACTCAGAGTCCTGAACTCAAACAAAATTGTAAAGACACCCCTTTGAAATCATCTTTCTAGCCTTTAGATGGGAAATGAACCTACCAGTAGGGACAAGTCTACTACCCTCCTACTCAAGGATAGGTCTATAAAGAAACTGGAAGCGTACAACTCTATTTTTACATTCAACAATAGCATGAAATGAATGGATCCAATCCATGCCCAGAATAATATCAAAGTCTATTATATCTAACTCATGCAAATCAGCAAGAGCAACTATCCCTAGAAAGAAAATAGGAAAACTATGGTAGACTCTCTCACCTAGAATAAGATCCCTAATAGGTGTAGAAATAGAGAATAACTCAGATAAAGAATTAGGGTCTACACCAAACTATCTAGCAACATACGGGGATACAAAAGAAAGAGTAGCTCTATGATCTAAAAATGCATATACACCACCTCAAAAACTCTCAACATACATGTAACCACATTAGTTGCCTGCTCCTGATCTTGATGAGAACCTTAAGCATACAAAAATTTTTGGTGTCGTCCTCTAATAGTAGAAGTAGTATCACCCTACTGAGGTTGGCGTATTTCTAGAGTTGCTGCTGGGACAATAGTCTATGGTCTGGTACCACCCTGATGAACAATAGGAAAATCATTTTGTCTATGACTTGGCATCCTACATGAATAAAAATTCTTTGAACGAAAATCACAACAGTTGTGACCTAACTATCCACACCCAAATCAATCAGTCATCCAATACTTACACTCACCCTAATGGTTCCTTCCACAAATCTCACATGCAGAAGCACTATGTTGCTGATCGGACTAAGCTGACTTGTTCTGCTGACTCTTTGGGGGTCTGAATAAAGATGGGGCTGATCCCCTAGAACCCAGTTGTTGTTACTGTTGCTTGAACCCATTGAACTTAGGCTGACTGGCTCTAGAATCACAAGTCTTAGCCTTCTTATTCTGCTGACTCTATATATACTTATCTTTCGTTGCTGCTCCAAATGCACCATTAGTCTACCAATGTCCATATCAATACTCAACATGGTTTCTCTCTCTTCTTGGATCATATAAGGAGAAACATCAAACATAAACATATGAAATGGGGTATGCATATAAAAAACCACTTCAGAAGCGTACCTCGGCAACATAGTGAACTTTATGATATACTCAGTCACAAATATGAAGCCTTGTTCCAAACTTAGAAACTAACAAAACCTATCTTAACTCTTCTCTCTAGGAAAGAATTAGCCTATAAATGCGGTATTAAACTCATCCCAAGATGGTGGAAGAACTCTAACTCCCATGTTCTATCTCCACAAGTAACTAATACTTAGCAACATCTTTTACCTTAACATAGATGTACTGCATTCACACCCATAACTAATGGTTTAACTAATGTTGGCTTTTATATCTTATCCTAGACTCTTTGAATCTAGGGCTTTGATACCAAGATTTTCATGCCTCGAGCTCACCTCCCCGACGGGACTGGCATTCGTAGCCACTAAGTTTCCCTATAATCTTTAAAGAAACAACTTAGATAATCTATAGCACTACTCAGATCACTCAGTGGATGCACCAACAATAATATCATAAGTGTAATGGGATGCTCACAATAATTAATAAATAGTCTCAGTAAAAGAATAGATAAACTTAAGCCTCAAACATACATCTCTAGTTGAAATCCCAACTAGCTAAATAATAGACAGCTAGATCAAAGGTTTAATAGATAGTTTCTAATAAATAAAATAATAAATAATAAAGATAAATTCTAATCTCTAAAAAAATAAAGTAAAATAATGCCATAGCTTTCCCTCGAATCAAGTGAGGACTCACCACTCTTTTAATCTTCTAGAAATGCAAGTAGTGTCAACTTAGAAAGTCTGGATGTTGGCAATGTCTGCATGAGGATTCACATATGCAGCAAGAGTAGAATCATCACATAAAACATGTACTGAGTACATGAGTAGGTATAAAATAGGCTATACAGTATAATGTTAAGTACTATGCAAAGCATGAACAGTAAATCAACTTCAGCTCTATCTCAACTAAGTAATTGAATAATTTATAAAGAAAATAGTTAAAATCTCATATCGTAGGTAAACTCATCCAGAACCACTTAAATCACCAGTTTTTAACAAATGATAAAAACTTAGTTAAAAACAACCTTTCACTTTTTTTCCTTTCAAAACTATCATTTTCACCTCTGTTAAAACTATCAATAGTACTATATTCTATAACCATCATACCTCTAATATAAAGAATGAGGGATACATATAACCCTATGTAGAAGGCCTCTTATACATTGCCAAAGGGTATCGCACTACATCTACTCTAGTGGATCCAACTAGACTACAAGGTACAACTAAACAGTACTAAAGTTGATATGCATTAGGTTACGTAGGTTGGATAATAAGTGCCACTACCCACCTCGTTCTAATACTTCTCCAATAAAAATATAAATACTTATTTTTACTTTTAACTGTCATTTTCACTGTTCTATGACTAGTGGACTTTCCCTTTCCTATAAATCCACTAATCAAGCTATCATATCTATCAATTAAAAATGATCGGGTAAACTTGTTCAAATATGACTCTTAATTAATATTCTAATCCTCAACTTATCATCTAAAGCATATATGTTAATACTTTCCTTCAAATGGCCTAACTAGAAAAGACTATTCAATTTACATTAGCAAAATTAGTCAATTTAGACATGCTACAATTTCATACTCAAAATCATGTAACACGTCAAGTAACTATGACACTACAATGCTCAATTCAAGTTTTATAAATAAACCTTGATAATAATTATTAATTCTTACATCCAAGATTTAATCTTTCTTTTACTTCAACTATGAAAATAGTTTGTGGCTAAGTGTCTTAATTGGTAGAAGGTTAAGGTCAAGCACCAGAGGCCAGGAACTGATATACAGAACTTTGAGATTCCATCTTGAAGGTGGAAGCTTACAAATGTGGACTTCATCATTGGCCTACCCTGTATGTAAAAGCATCATGATTTAATATAGGTTAGACAGTATACAAGTGACTAAGTTATTCAGAAGAGGATTATGGTAGGATTTACCTCCAATATTATTAGTATGCATGGGGTCCCATTTTCCATTATATCAGACTGAGGTCTGTAGTTTACCTCAAATTTTTATGGCATTTCCACCTCGAGATAGATGGTTAGGTAGGCGAGACCAATCATACTGTAGAGGATATGTTGAGGGCACGCACAATCGATTTCATGTGTAGTTCGATGACTTCTTTCATTTGATAGCATTTGCATACATAACAACTATCACTCAGTATTCAGATGGATGCATTTGAGACTCTACTTAGGAGGAGGTGTAGATCTTCCATTTTCTTGTTTAAGGTTGGTTAGGATTTCAAGATAGGGCTAGAGTTAGTTGATGATGCTACATATATGGTTCAAATCACCAGAGGTTGATTAAGGACATTTCAAATGAGATAAAAAATGCCAATTTGAGAAGGATAGAACTAGAGTTTGATGTTGAATATTAGGTTTTCCTAAAGGTGTCACCTATGAAGGGATTCATGATTTTAGGTTAAAAGGGTAAGATCATCTCTGAGAGGTAAATATGGATGGGAATAGATATGTAAGAGAGAAGGCGACACCAGCTAGAAGAACGGATGGAATAAGAAGAAATCCCTAAGATGGAAAGAAGCAAAAAAGAGAGAACTAGGAATAAAATAGTGGATTATCCTAAATGTGTTGCAGCCAATTGTGAAACTTTAGATTAAAAAAGAAGAAAGAATAAACTCATATGAAAGTTCCACAGGAAAAACTACAAACTATAGATTTTCAGGAGTATTGGTAATGTGTCTTAAAAACTAGACCTTCTGTCATACTTAGTAGAAGTACACCCAGTCTTTCATATGTCTATTTTGAAAAAAAAGCTTGTGAGATACTTCTTTGGTAGTTCTAGTCAAGAGTGTTGGTATTAGTGATAGTTTGACTTATGAGAAAGTACCAGTCTAAATGCTAGACCATCAGGTGCGCAAAATTAGAAACAAGGAGCTAGCTTTAGTTAAAGTTATTTGGAGGAACAAGTTAGTTATGGAAGATACATGCGAAGAAGAGGAAGATATGGTTAGTAGATACCCATGCTTGTTTTATCCTAACACAAGCTTAGTATGAGGTAATCATCCTCATCTTTTAAGTTATTTTCCCTTATTAGCTTGACGTTTATGTCATACCTTTATGAGTCCTATTATGTACATCATGCTATTTATTTTCATTCATGTAAGATTCATTTTAGCTCAGTTAATATCTCATTCATGTCTAGATTAGCCTAGTCAGTACCATGTACTAATTCAAAACTTAGTCAATCGACTTTCTTAGCTAGAATCGCTTTAGTCAGAACTTTAATCGTATTTCAAGGATATATGATCCCAAGAGGGAGATATTGTAACACCTTAGAAATTATCCTACACCATGTTTAGATTTAACATTAGGAATTAATTAATTTTATCAAAATTTAATGTTCAAGTTGAGGTCATGGACCACCAACTGAGTTAACGCACTGCGGAACCCATTATTGATTTGTACTAGTGGCTTAATGTAGCTTCCTAATAAATTTATGGTTGGAAAAACTGACCATCTAATGGATTTCTGTCTTTTCATTTCTTCCATCATCTTGAGGTAGTGTATACCTTAAATATTTCCTAAAACAGTTGATAGAATAGTCGACGGAGCGTGGCTGAGTTGACAGCTTGTCCCTTAGTCAACACTCTGTCATCCCATCTATTATTCCATTCAAGTGAGCTATAAAATCAAGGAAGATTTCCAATGAAAAAGTTGATGGTCTGTAAACCCCATCGTGATACCTTTCAATTCTAAATTTTAATCTATTTTCTCAAGGGTAAAAATGACCTTTACCACCTTTTTCTTACAATTAGCTATGATTTTGGACATTTTAGGAGGAATATAAATACCCAAAGACTATTTTTACTCTCATTCATCAAGTCATAAAATAAAAATCCTTGAAAGTTCTCTCAAAATTTCTCTCCAGACTTCTCAAGGATATGGTTCTTCTCTCCAGGATGTGAGAGTAGCATTCTATCCACAATTTTAGTTCAAATCCTTTAAGCCAAGCATGTAGGACTTCAACAGATGTTTCCTTCCCCCCCCCCCTTTCTGTCCAACATCTCTTAGTTTCATACATGAATTTGAAGTATAAATTTTTAGGAATTATTCCATATAGAGTTATTATGATAATTCTAGCCTCCCCAGCATGCTTTACGTCTATTATAGTTGTTATCCATGCTCAATAGATGTCATTTCCATGAATTTGCACGCCTTTATGGATTTAGCCCGATTCCTGCTAGTATACTAATAAATTAAGTTTTCGTTGTCATGTTCAAGTTTTGTAACAACTCATGGTTCGTGGTCAAAATTTTCATATATTGATGGATTTACAAAGTTTTAAGCCTTGTTACAATGTTAGTGAAAGATCCCTAAATTTTCTTCGGTTGCAGAGACATAACCTTGGCTCAGAAATAATGTATTTAAAGATATTTTAAATACCT
>JBDJHY010218454.1:0-11255 GCA_039654485.1 Withania somnifera | reverse complement strand
TGTGGCATCACTAGGTGGACATAAATTGATCTTGCAACAAAAATCAATTCAATCATCTATAGGATCAACTAGTATTTCCACGACCTCAACTTATACATTTCCATGTCAAGGCAAGGAATTATTAGGCTCACACAAGATAAAATAACACAAGCGTTCAAATTAGAAACATGATCATTTATAAATTTCGAAGTGCTAAGGTTAAATGTTGTACCTTTAAGACCATCGAAAGATTCTCCTTTACCTCGATGCTTCATAACCCCTACCGTTTTCAATACATTTTCAAAACTTCTCTAATGGAGGCTATGTCTTCCCATATTTTCCCAAATGTAAGCTTTATGTCAGAAACTTCATTTTCTACGTTTGTACCTACATAAGAGTCACTAAGAGAAGGGAAATAAGAAGAAGGGTTAGATTGGGTTTGTGGAAACCCCCTCACATCACTCCACATAACCTCTCTTGGATTTCCACTTTGCATTCCTTATTCCTCTCAATCTTTTATCTCTCAATTTATATTAGGGAAGTGGCAAGTATATCATGACCATATTGGTCTACTGAGTAATTGGAACAACTTTCTTCCTTTGGGATCCCTTATTTTTCAAAACAACTGTGTCCCAAGCACCTATTTTCATAGGATCATGCATTGATTTACGTTCAATAATCCCAGGGGCTTTCATAACATATGGAAAAAATTGAAACCAAGACTTGGATTACACATATTTAGCATCTTTCTGCGGTGTGCTCTTTCTTATCTACTTTCCCGAGAGGGAAATCTTTCTTATTTGAAAGAAAGCAAGACAACAAGGAAGGTTTTAGGAAACTCTCTGGTTTCGAGATGGGTTTCCTTGTGGGTGTGTCCACTTGTTTTCCTATTCAAGTTCTAGTTCAAATTTTAAGAATATTGTAGAACAACTGAAATGAGATGACCGAGGGCTACCCCCTCTTCCCCTCACTTTCCTTTCCCTAATATGAACCTTGAGTCATCAAAGCCTTTCTAACTCGGCCTGGACCGGTCGCCCTACCCCCCATGAGGTAATTGTATGATTTTCTAAGGTAAAAGAGCTCCTGACCAATTAAAAAAAAATAAATAAAAACATAGTGCCAATAAAAGGAACCCAAGACCCATATTCTTCTCCAATTTGAGTTTTACTCACATCTGGAATGAATTCAAGAACATATTCAAAGAAATTCCATTGTTATGAAACATTGAGAGTAGTGCCCACTTTTTTGTATTTGGGGGAGTTGGATGGTCGTTCCTCTCTTTGGCCACATCACACCATACCTCTTTTCGGTATCCATTACAACCAAAGAAAACCTCTACACACTTTGTAACCTTGTATCCATGTTTGACATATGGATATTGGTTGGAGACTAGAGTTAACCTTAGGTATTCCATGGTAGATGGATTGACATAGTTTGCGTAGAGACTACAATTGAATCTCATGGTTCCACAAATTTAACCTTTGAGCTTATGAACTCGTTTTCTAGGATTCCTATTGTTGATGTTTTTGTACCCTTCATGACCGTATTTGGATCTTAATTTATCTTTTAACCATTCCCAAGTCGGAGTATAGATATGCCTACTCTTATCTAACCACTAATAATATGTGACCCCTTTTAGGTGGCTGATGACACTCCAAATCTTCCTATCTTTCTTTACATTGCAACTTTCAAAAATGTGCTCACACTGCCATTCCCAATCAAGTTAAGCTTTGGGACCACACTGTCCCAAAAAGTTAGGAAGAGTGACATTACCATTTCCATCTTTACTCCCCAACCTTTGAGACTTGGTATGAGAAGTATGAGATGTGAATTCCATGAACATTGGAGTTCAGCCTTCCCTAGCATTCCTCGTGTGTCGGGAAGTGTAATGCCCTTTGCATACCTTACCATCATCATAGGCCCTTTGCATATGGATCTTATACTCATTATAAGAGAAATGATCATCATTTTCATCATAACATTCCCCGAAATACAAGCGTTCATGGTCACACACTTCTTGATCATGGTTATTTTCATATCCACAAAAAGCTCCATCATCATTGTATCAATAACATTCACTACTACAATCAGTCACCTATGTAGTCATCACAAGACGAAGCTATAGATGACACCTCATTATATCTATAAAATAAAACAAATGTACATACAAAATGAACAAACAATATTAATAGTAAAAATCCTCACCAACACTCTATATCTCTCTTTGAATACCTGAAAAGTTTAACTTAGCTTGATTTGAACCTTGCTCGATCTGATAGAATTCAAATGTCAATTAATGCTCAAGTTTGGAATGGATCCTTGTTTTCAAAATAAAGAACAAAAGATACAAGCTAAGTAAGAGAATCAAGAAAGTCTAGGAAACAAAACTAGAAAATCTTGAAAGAAAGCTACGTAAGAAAGAAGTGAAAATATAAAATTAAACTAATGATTAATTAGTATGAACTAATACTAATCAATATTAGTTGATAGTAGATGATAATGGAAGAATAAACATGTATCTGGGGTTAGATTTAAATTTCCAAACTTGGATTTGAAAATTGGGTGTGGATGGTACTTTGGGCATCTCTTCTTGTCTAGGACGGATTGCCAATTTGGTGAGTTCCATTCATCCACTTCTGTAAGGTTCAATTTTGTTCCTTGGGTGGCTCATCCAAAAGGGTTGAGGCTTGAGCCGTCTATTTGAAACAATTATGTCCGAAAAGAAGGTTTGGGTAGCTTGGCTTTGGATGAATCGTCTGTTGGAAGGCAGCTCATCCAATGACGTGAAGAGGGCTTCATCCAGTTGATTTTAAAGTTTTTAAGGACTCCAAATTAGGGAGACCAATGGGGAAAATAGTCCAAGATGAGATGGCGTGCCCAATCTATCGTCCGATTGAAAGTGGGTTGCCCAAAATTGTAATTGGAATCCTTGATCTTTTCTGAAAATTTTGACTTCCTTGGACCTTCTTACCCCTTGACTTAACCAAATATTAATTCCAAAACACTAAATTATTACTTTGTCGAAGAACTTGAAGACCAGAGCTCTCTTTTCATCATCTTCTTCACAAGAACACCCAAGAACAAGTTCTTGAGTTCCAAAATCCTAACACCCCTCAAATGAACTCCAAAACGTCTCAAATTTTCACCTTGAGTTCCTTTTGAGGTGAGGAACAAACCCCACTATTTTTTAGCTTCAAGTTTCACCTGAATCAAATGAAGCCCTCTTTAAAATTTCAAGAGCACCATTGAAGGTGAACTTCAAGCTTTGAGTTCTTCTTCAAACCATCAATCAAATCTTACCAAATAAGATCCCCAAGCTCCTTGTACTATGATAAACACTTTTAAACACCCAAGAATCTTAGAAACCTACCAATCAATACCCAAAATAAAGCTCATTCGAATAAGAAAATGATACCCAAATTTTGAACCTCAACCAAATAAGCATAGAATCCTTTCAAATTTGAGATTTAAGTTCCCCTTGATGGAAGAAACAAACCCCGATAACTATTAACATGATTCCAATCCCCAATCTTACAAGGAATTGGAACTTACTTATTAGTTCTTCAAGTTCACGAAGACATGGAGAACACCAAAATCAAACCTTAAAGATTTCAATTCCAATCTTCAAAAAACATGAGATTTGACTTCTAAATGAGTTAAAAATCAAAACACAACACTTTTTATTAACAAAACAACACAAAATCAATGATTTGCTTCAAGTTTTTCAAACTATCGAAACCCAATAACGGTATATATATCAAACCAAGGAATGAATCAGAACTTTGGATTGTGAGTCAATCGATACTAGGGAACAAGAATCTATTATAAAAAACAAGAACAACCATAAATTTTTTGTAGTAATTTTTCAATAATATTTTTTAATTTCTAGATAGAAAGACCCAAGATTAGAATCATAGAAACGAATTCTTCTCTTACCTATGATACCAAATGGTGTGAAAATAGATACACAAAATCAATAAAAGATAGAGGATAGATAGTTACACACAAGAAAAGAAATATTAGTAGAACCAAACTGTGTATCAAACCCTATGACTCGCTCAATTGATCAAAATATGGAAACCCCAAGGTAATCGAGTTCACTCAAAACTACCATTTCTACCAGTGTAAACCAAACTTTACAAAAAGCTTGCAATCTCTACCAAAGAGATACAAAACTCACAAGAATCATTCACTATAATGAAAATCTACCTAATGAATTGAAAGACTAACTATATATACTAAAGGGTTTTAGTTAAATTACAATATTAGCCGACAATTAGTAAATACTAACAAAAGGGTCCAAAAGTTATCTAAAACCCTTAGGACGACCCCTTTAGGCGAATAATCTAAGCTGGGATGGCCAAATGGGAAAATCAGCTCCCCCTGGACAAAACCTTGGACGACCAGTCCATCCCTAGAAGAAAGTTTGGGCATTTTTTGTGTGCTTGGATGAAACAATGGATGGGCATTCCATTTTGGGCGAAGTATTGGGCATTTTTTCTCCCTTTGATTGAAGCCTTGGACATTTAGTTTATTTTGGGCAGCTGGTTGGGCAATTCTTCTCCTCCCAATTGGGTTGCCCAATAATTTTACAAGGTCCTCCTTGCTCCCGATCTTTCCACTTTCCCCAAGAGATCAAACAAACATTATTTTGATCTTGAGGAGTACTTAATAGGGTTTTCAAAGACATCAACATCATTCTCGAAGTTCTCATAGTTCGCATCTCTCGAATAAGGTTTCCATGATTTGACTTATCAAGTTTAGCCCCGAGAATTATCATATTACCGTGACCTATTTTTTTATTAGCTATCTATTTACTGCTTTTATCTTTTATATGCACCAATCAACCTATAATGCCTACTGGTATCCTTGCTTCAGCTATTGGTACTCATACTTCATTCTGCATATTTTCTGGCCCAAATCCTAGTACGGCATTTGACGTTGATGATTATTCATACACATCTTGAGGACTTCAGAGTTGGGGTGAGCTCTTGGCAGTTGGAATTTACTTCATTTCTTATTTTGTTTCGTTTTGTTACTCATGTACTTTGGAGATAGATTTTTATTTCCTTGTTTGGATCTTTCTTTTGTATTTTGTACATAGTGACTATCATACAGAGATACCAAATCATGGGATATTAGCTTACTTTTTTAGATCTAACATTTTGTTCCTATTTCTCTAGTTCTCCTATTTATCTTTTGCATTTCCTTTTTTTAATCTCTTTTTTATTATTTTGTGTGGTAGTATCTCGTCATTTGTCATTTCAGATTATGGATGGTTCTCCTATAGGTGGGATTGTAGGTGCCATCAGGGCTTGAGAAATGAGATCTTGACATCATAAGTACTAAAATTCATACCTTGGTCGTCGTAATACGATGAATAAGATAACTTGAAAAGAGGCGGTAAACCGATTACCCTACTAATAGATCAGGAAAAGAAACTCTAGGCAAGGATTAAATTACAAAGCACACAAGGTAATGATAATCCAAATAAAATCTACAAATAATGCTACATATGAAGCATATCAAACAAATAACATAACTACAACCTCAACAAGCCTCCATCAGGTCGAAAGGTATAAAAAAGTGAAAACAGACCCTTCTGGCCCCTATAATCACGGAGGGTACAACTAGCAAACAAGGTAGAGTAAGATCATGTATGCTCCTCCCTCGACACTTAAAGATAACAAAGGTAGGACCCATAAGAGTCTCAAACTATATACCTTTTCTCCACTGTATACTCCTTCGAAGCTCACGACCCAGATCAACAAGACCAATAGTGGAACCAATCGATATACCTTTGAATAAGAATCTCAAAACCAGGTGGCCGAAAATGAACCAGGTCAAATATTAGTAGAATTATAGTAAAAACAATAAGTGCTCGAACTCATATCTGGGGCTAAAACAAATCTTTTTATCATGTTAAAACCAGAATCTAGTGAAAAGGCTTAAGAAAATCCCATTTATGTCTTTTTTAACCAAAAGCTCAGTAAAAAAGTCCGTGAAGGTCATGGTCAGTTCAAAAATCGTGGAATAAAACCCGGTATATCAATGCCTCATGAATGCACAACCAAGGAGTCCACAATCAAGAAAATAACCCTGTACATGATCAGGTACACTCCTTAGTGGACCATAAACCAGATTTTTGAAGGAAAACCAACCACAAGCTAGCCTACTCTAAGGCCAAATAAGATCAATTAAAGGATATAACTACCCAAATATAAGGCATTAAAGGCATTTAGCAAGTCTAGAAATCATGCCGAAGACTGACTCTAAAGCTTCATGATTACTAAAACAAGAATAAATCAAGAATGGAATAAGGAATTGGAACATAAATAAATAGTACCATCATAGAAACCAATTCACAACTAGAAAAGTACAATATCTATACCATATATAATCTAAGTCTAAAGATCAGTAAGTTGTAGCCTACCTGGAGTCCAAATGCTAAGCTCGCAACTACATGCCTCAATATGAACTTCTCTGAAAAGTCTACAACAAATGCACCACGATCAAAAGAATTCTTCCTGTTAATTAGACAAATACCCATCATGCAAAAATAACCTTAAGAAATTTGGGAAATAATGGGCCTACGAGGCCACTAACCAGAATCAAAGATAAAATCTACAACGGGGTCCGAAACATTATTAAGAATGCCTGCTTAAAATATTAGTAGCAATGGAGAAGATTTAGGGGTCCAAATAACCCCTTTAAAAGAGGAGAAATCAAGAATTAGAATGGTAAGGTAGATAACTTACGAAAATTACTAAAAAGTGGTGACCACGAACCACAATTCAATCTCCCCAACTCAATATAGTAATTCCCAAAGAAAACCAACCCAAAAGAAATCAACAATGGTGAAAATGCTGAATAACAAGTTTGGAAATTCGAGGAAGAAGTATTTATATCGCCAGGGATTAACCCTATGCAATCACATCATGGGGCTGCTATCATGGTGGTTTGAGAAAACAACCCTTCGTGATCATATGGACTAGGCCGCAATTATAAAGAACAAGAAGTGTAGACCTTCGCGATCACGTGGTCAAGACATGATCCCAAAAAAGGAACAGGTGCGGCACTATATGCAGCTGCACTAGTAATTTTACCCAATATAGAAGCCTTCGACAGGGTCTCTAAATGCGTTCAATCCATGATGAACATCAATAAAAAATGCTACCAACTTAAAAATGGTAATCGACACTTAGAGGAATCAATAAAATATCCGTACGAGTATGTTTCCCGTAAATGTTGACCAAAGTCAACACTTGCCAAAATGAACCACAAAACTAACCAAGTACAAGAAATGAGTTTGAATGCCTTGATATTCGAATCAAAGGCCCACCTAACCCAAACTCGACATGTCAGAGTTGATGGAACTGTCAGATTTTAAACCCGATGCTTCGATCATCAAAATTTGACAAAAGTCAAACTTTCAACTCCCAATGGCCTATTATCCCATCTAATGACATAAATCACACCGAAAACTTCAGGGTCTAAATCGAGTACAAATCTACCCAATCTAGACTAGGAATCCCTATTTTGAGTTCTAAACTAAGTAGAATCACCCAGGCCAAACAGAACAATCTAAACTAAGGTTTGAAACTGAATTATATTCTAAAATAAGGCCATAGAATTAGAAAATATCACAATGGAACCTAAGACAAATCTATGAATCCTCTACCCAACAAGCAATCTAAAGAATACACTATCCAACTAAGCTGAGTTTAGGGAAAAATATTATAGCCTACCCCTCGACCGAGCCATAAATATGGAACTGCCACATTCAAGCCTTCCCCCTTTCAAATAGCCTTAGAAAGATGTCACGCTAACGAAAAAATATAATCTAGGTGTCAATATGATAAGAAAGAATCCAAATTTAATATTTCATAACTTGGACTGAAAATCAGATATACATGACTCATGAAGACCACTAATGAAAAACAAATTCACTCAAATGTCCTTCATAAGGCAAGAAACACATGCTCAAAATTTAAGAAGAAAGAGAACCCATTTGGGGCTTCAAATCAGCCCACAAATTAAAGGAAATCAAGAATTAACAACTCAAAACTTACTAACAGAAATAAATCAAAAATTACCAAAAACTGAATATGGGACGTATACAAATCTTACCCAGTTCATGATCAAGTAATCCACAAAAATAGCAACTCCCCAAGCTTCCACAAAGTATAAAACAACCATAAGAAATTAGGCTAGACTTGAGCAGAACTAATGAGACTTAAAATGAAAACTAGCAAAACAATGAACCAAGGAGGATAGAGGGGAATTATTTACGCATAATATACTAAAAATCCCTCAAGAAATTAGGTCCCAAGCTCATGGAGATAAATTGAAATGGTACGTTACCAGAAAGAGCAACCATCCAAACAATTCTATGCGATGTGATCCCCTCCTCACAATCGCAAATAGCAAGAATCCTGTAACAGTAATAACAAAAACTAGCAGTACTTAGTTGGAAAATTATCTGAATGGACCATCAAATTAATTTAGAACCTCATGCTTGAAATTAAAAATACTACCCTACTGAAAAATGGAATTTCAGACTTAGCAAAATCAATGAAATTATAAACCAAATTCATCTTGTTAAAATGTTGAACAAAGTCAACACTTTTCCAAAATACACTAAAAATCCAATTAAGTATCCAAAACAGATCCGAACGCCTCTGGATTCAATCAAAAGGTCTTGCTAATCCAAATTCGACATTCTGGAGTAGATGGAGTCATTAGAATTAGAATTTAATACTTTTAACTCCAATGGCCCGAATCAATGCCCCACCTAGACCAAAATTCACTCTTCGGAGCTAACAAAATTATCAAAAATCAATTACAACCACGTCTTCGATGTTTTTTGACTAATGTCAACCATTTTTAATAGAAAGCTCCAAAATTGAAAAACTAGTAGAACAATTGACAAATAACTAGTTAAAACTTACATGAATTTAGAAGTTATTCAAGTTGTAGTAATATACCCAGCATGTGAAGAAATATTGCTCTCTAATAGGAATTATTACATGTCAAACTATTGCAACTTTGTAATTACAGTAATCCAAAATCAAACACAAAATTGCTCCAAGTAACCAATCTCGACATCTAAGACCCAAATACTCCAATCATCCCCATTACTTAAAACCAGCACAGAATGAGAATTATTGGACCGCCAACTTCCAAAATACAACTACGAATAGAAGCAAAATCTTGAAGCCACTAAATACACTGCATACCCCTAGTCTGACACAATAACTAGAAACCTCACACGAAATCAACCAAACTTACGAAGGCAACCAGAAAAATCACCAAATCTAAAGGAACCCAAAATGGTAAGAGGGATGAAACTAACTTAACTTAGTAAAATGACCCCCAAAATAGAGAAACAATCAATCATCCGATACCAAACCAAGATAGAACATCCTGCAAAATCAAAGGCAAAGCATGACACATGAACTGAAGTAACTTAATCTCGATGGGAAATTATCATGAAATCTAATACCCAATAAAGAAATTACCCACATGGATGGAATAGGTAAAACAAAGTTTCCCCATCAAAGCCCAAGTGTAGGCATCCCTAGTTAAATCAACCTATTACCAACAGGAATTTCCCACCAGTAATGCAATAGGTTAGGAAAGAGAGTATGTCATCACTCGTCTGAGTCCCCAATACATGAATTCAACTGGTGTAGGAAGGGCATATCCGATGCGAATTAAGAATGGTTTTGTGGGTAGGATTCTAAAAAGGATATGATAAGGTAAAGGAGCAACTATCCAAACCTATACCACCACATATCCAACCACAATGGCTGAATCAATCATAAATGAAAGACTGGATATCAAAACATGAGAATAATAAAAAACCTAACGAGAAGTCTATACTAACTCTCACATCCACCTCAAACCAATGATGCCATATTACTAATTCCACACTATATGAGGAAATACTTGTATTAATAAAACAACACAACAAAATCCAGAGCCATAATCGCATCACAAAATTTTATCCAATCCATACGGTAAAGCACTCATCAGAAGAACACAAACAAGTGACCATGTAGAGGAAGAAAGCACCTCGATAAGCTTCCAAACTAGGATATCAAGTATGCTAACACGTGAACCTTAAGGGGAAAATCAAATCTAAACAAAACAACAAAACACCCCATTCCTCACAATGCCAACAACATTTCCTTTAGACTACTTTGCTGAACCAAAACAAGGCAGGTAGATGGTCTCCACTGAATATCTAATCCTTAATAAAGAGAAAATTTGATGCACTAATCGTAACTCAAGTAAAACTAAAGAATCTAACCCTGAAAGACAACTGAATCACTGCTTACTATATGTTGGGTGACTTGAATCGACTAAAACCTCAAAATACTGAGAAAACAAACATTAGGATCGACACCTTCGCCCCTTTGAAAGAGTCATCTATATGGAAGACACAAGAGCTGGTCTATCATAGTCTAAAAAATTACCGCGCAAATCTCAAATATGAACCTCAAATCCTACAACTGAAAAGAAACCCGAAAACAAAGAGGGATGAGTATGGGACCAAATGCCTAAATCAATCTCAATATCCACAAATCAAAATCTATCTCAAGGAGGGAAGTTTAGAAAAGTACCCCTACAACTCAGCAACACAAAAATGGGAGAAGGAGCGAACCATCAAAGATAATATCATGGGTAAAAGATAAACGAGCCTAATAGTTTGCACATAACAAATCTCCTAGCATAAAGACAAGGTAAGTACCCTAAATGGTACATAGATAAAGAATACCATCATAGCACCGAAAACATACTAAAAAAAAATTAGACGCATGGACCCGATGAAACATTATAGTACTATTACATCGCATATAAGCCATGTATAAGATTGTAAGCCAGAGAGTACCTGTCCTCCAAAGACAAGCTTGCAAATACTATGTGAAAAACAGCCCGGACAGTTCAAAATCTCAAAAACCGCACGAACAAGCTCAAATGATCAGGAAACTTAATAACCTACATATTACTTTGAGTCAAACTATACCTATAAAGCTATGAAAATAGACAGGGTCAAAATATTGGTCAAAATGGGCCTACAGGCTCATAAAACCAAAACTCCAAACAAAAAGTATCAAAATATTCTCCGTATTGTAAGGAACTCCTACCTAAAATCTGAAGCTAAGACGAGCAAGAGACAAGGTAGAGTTGAAGAAACAAAGTAAAGAAATCAATAAGAGAAATTGGGAAATTTAAAGGGAAACTTAAAGAAAATTAATGTGAAAACTTAT
>JBDJHY010218444.1:1172-11255 GCA_039654485.1 Withania somnifera | reverse complement strand
TTAGCTGGTGGCCTTTTGCTGATCTTAGACTGCTGTTACCTTTCACCTTGGATGATATTTACTTTACTATTACTGCTGTAGTATTATATTTACTTATATTCACTATTTAGATCTAGAACCTCGACACTGATCTAATATTCTCATTTATATATTGATGTGTTAAACTGTTTGGATACTAAAGGGATGGGCCCTCGATGGTGATGATATTGACACTGATAGAGGGTGTGTGTCCGGTGTTGATATTGATGCTGACAAGGTGTGTTCATTCGGTGATGATAATGGCACTGATAGGGTGTGTGTGTCTGGCACTGACAGGGGGTATGTGCCCGTGTTTGTTACTATTTACTTTACTTTTTGTGCCCCTATGTATTTCTTTAGGTATGGTGTGTGCTGATCGGGCTTAAGAGGGGAGTCATGGTGGGTTTTTCTGTGCTATTTGTGCCTATCAGTGGTATGGGACGTCAGGTATGATATGCTGTGCTGGTTATACTTACTAGTGGTATGGGACGCCGGTAGGTTCTTGTGTGTTTTCTTATTTTATTCATTTAGTAGTACCTTTCTATTCGTTCCTTATTATGGTTCTTGCGTTCATGGCATCATGGCTAGTGAGATTCGACTGGAGTACATGTATGTTTCTTTACCTCGTCATGAGTCTCGGATTTGGGACCTTGTAGTTCTATCCATCATGTCTAGCCCTGTATCTTATACTATTACTTTCGATAATTTACTTTTTTGTCAATTACTAACTTACTTCTTTTCTTATTATTTCTTTGCTATTGCTGACCTGTACTGCTTCCTCGCTTTATTACTCGCATATTATTCTTAACCCAGTTGGCCAATGATGTCTTCTGGGTACCTTGTTTGGTACTCATACTACACTTTTGTACCCTTTTCATGGTACAGATAGAGGTAGGGGTTATTAGCACGCAGAGATTGTACGGAGTAGACTTAGAACATTCGGGGAGATTACGTGAGCTTATCGTCCGAGCCCATCATAGTTTCCTTCACTTAGCCTGCTTCACTCGGTTCATTGAAGGCCCTATATTGTATTACCATATAAGGGAGCTTTTGTACCTTTGTATCTTTTGTTTATCCTATGTAGCAGCTCTACATGCCACTGATACTAGGTTTTAGGGATTCGAGTTTTGGATAGTTCCTTGTTGGCTTCCGTTATTATGTATCATTTATTGTTCCTTGGATTCCATTGGATTCCTCTATAATTTTATATCTAGGGTCATATCCTAAGTAATTTGTAACTGCTACATGTCAGGTCTAATCACCTACCTCCAGTATTTCTTTGGTCTACCTCTACCTTGCCTAAAAACATTTGTAGTAAAACCCTTACACCTCCGCGTTGGAGCATTAGTGCCCCTCCTATGCCAAAACTATCTTAACCTCACTTCCAGCATTTTATTTAAAAATAATAGAAAACTTTAAAATAAAAAATAAAGAAATCTGATGCCAATGTGGAAATGTCACATGGCATCCACATTACCCAAATATCATGTCATGTAGGCTCTTACCTTGCCATTATAGATAAATGTTAAAAATAAGGGTGCTTTTATTAAATTTAATTTAATGACTTTCAAGGTCATTTTTTCCACTTTTAGTGCATTTTACTTTTTTGACCTCTCCTTTAGTTGATTTATAATAAATTAGGTCTAGTTTCATAGTTTTTACAGGAACAAAAAGTATTGAAAAAGTTTTGGAGAAATTTCAGTTTTTGAGCTTTAAAGTGGGAAATAATGGTGTTTTGGGATCACTCGGAGTTCGGGACCTCAGATCTATATCAGTCAGTTCCATTAGTTATGAAATGTAGATTTTGGTATAGTAAGAACATTTTTTAAAGTTTTATCCCTTTAGTGATGATTTTAGGTGATATGACAGGATAATTTGAAAGTTTAAGTTGTAAGTTTAACTTATTTCAACATTCGTAGTTAGAGTGATCCGATTCAAATAGTTGATTCCATTAGTTTTGTAACATGATTTTTGGGTTATTAGAAGTATTTTATTGGGTCCGATGGAATTTTGATAAGTTCTAGAAAAGTTTTGAGTTTTGAAACTTGGAAGCATAAGAGAGTTGACTAAAGTCAACATTTGGTGATAGCAAGCTCGAAATAAAATTCAAAAAGTTTTGTTAGCTTCAAAATATGGTATTTAGTCTAGTTAAAGATTTAGTTTAGTTCTCGAGGCTTTTGGATGAGTTTTGAGTCATTATTTTGAGATTTGGAGATTCTTATGTTAGAATTTGACTTCAGTCAACATCTGATTATGATAAGCTCATTTGGGTATTTTGATGATTCCAATAGTTTTCAAATATGTTTTACAAGTTGTTACACTATTCGTTTGTGTTCAGGAGGTCATGGATGAGTTTTGGATACTCATTCAAAGTTTGAAGTTTTTGACTATGGAGTTTTTATAGTACCACTTGAATGAAATGAACTCATTTTGATGTGCGGATGGTACCAGTAGATCCATATTGAAATTTAAGTACCAATGCAAAAGAATCGAGTCGTTTCTCTACCGTATGAGGAAGTTATGGCCTTTTAGCAAAAATTAAGTGGTTGGGAAAAAAGTTTGATTGCATTTATCTGTGTATTTAAATCTGAGACTATATTTATTTGGTATTTTGAGTTCTAGAGCTCGAAAATGAGTGATTCTTGAAGAACTATTCTCAATTTAATAAGTGGCTGAGTATCCAATACTCCTTTTGGCATTCTTGCATGATTTCTCACGCTGCAATTCTTTACTAAATTGTAAAATTATTGGAGAAATTTGGAATTTATCAATTCAGACTCATTTTGATGAAATTTATTATTTAGGATCCTTATACCATGGTAAGCTGATTATATCATAAATTTATTGATTTATCCACTATTTTATTATTTCAAATGTTTAAGCTTGAAAATTTGTGATTTTCATTGTTAAGTTAATGTTTGATAAATTGATGATTTTAAGGTTGAGTTTAACTATGATATTTTTTTGAAATTTCACATTTGAACACCCCAAGTTTTAGGTAACATGACTTTGAATCAAAATTTTACGATCCAAAAAAACCAAGTTGTGATGGCATCGACATCTTACCAGTAGACAAGCACATACCCATCCAGAAGTGGTCCGCGATGGGCCAGTATCCAATATCAACATAAGAAAAGAAAGAGATAAAGATAAGGTATGGTAGAAGACAAAATAAAATAGAAGAACAGTACTAAACATCAAAAGAAAACCCCCAGAACCTAGTATCATGGATGAAGAACGTCTATACATATGTATAGAACAAAACAAGACATAACTCGTAACAGGTCAAAAACTACAAAATGCTATCCTAAACAAAACTAGGAAAAAATGCATCAGAAGGAGACCGGTCAGCCTGAATGCCAAGTGCTCATCGTATCTTTGAAATAGCTCTGCCTAGCCTGCATGATCACATCCTCATTGCTGACTCGTACCTAGATATGCATCACAAAAAAGATGTAGAAGTGTAGTATGAGTACCAAAAATAATGGGTACCCAGTAGGCATCATAGCGCAGCTGGGTAACTGCAGGTAGAAATAAAGTAAAATGCGATCAGGAACAAGTTAAGCAATAGCACACAAGTGAATCTAAGTCCCTGAAAATTTTAAAGCTAGTTTGATGCATATCTGGAGCTCCAACGTAACCACCAAGATGTAGGGACACAACAAAATAAGTACAAGTAACAGAGTAATCTATCCACAGGTAAAGCAAGGAAACAACCAGAAACCTTAGAAAGGTAGAAGACAAGCCTAGATAGAAAAACACATACTAGCGTATAAGTAACCCAATGAGAGTTCCCCCATAAGCCTGAAGATATAGAAAAATAAAAGGATGCAATTCAAAGGTATGATTAAAAGTAAGTAGGTTCTGGCATGCTTCCCCTCTGGGATACTCTCGAACAAAGAGGGACCCATGAAGGACTCGAACCGTATATCTCTATTCTATTGTATACCCCTCCCCCAGTATGCACAACTTTCCTCACATGGCTACCCATGTTAGTAGACCCCGTGGAGGGACTCAAACCCACATGAAAAATCCCCTAAAGCAAACAAGACTCGAACCTGTCTGCAAAATTTTGTAAAAATCCAACTAGATAGTCCTCAAGGAAGAAATTCCTAAACATCGGCTCTGCCTGTATATCATATCTTAGTAGAAAACTCAAGTTCAGCCATGTAGGCATAACCAAAACACTAAAAAAAACCAATACCGATAGTATAGTAGAGTCAGAACCAGTAAAAAAATAGCTCCATACTGCTCCAGAGTTTGAGAGTACTTGTAGTAAATGAAAAGTCCTTTCCATATCCAAAACCAATGAAACCAGGTCATATTATAAGTGCCTAAGTAAAAAAACTAGTAGGATGTGACACCCAAAATGAGGCAAGCTTGCTTGCTAAACACAACAAACAACAATCTAGATCGGCTCTAAAGCCATCATCTAATTTTCAGGGGATAGCTACTAAGCTCTAACCGCTAGTCCTTCCCCTCCCTACAAACTATGTTCCATAGTCGGTGTGCAGGTAGGGTTATATATTGCCTAAGTAAGTAACCAAGCCATAAGCTTACTAAACAATCCATAAAATGGAATAATAAGCATAACGGGCTCCACTTAGAAAACCCCAACCCCGAGCTAGCACTTTACGGTAAATATACAATGCTAATACCCAATATAAATAGAGTAAACCGCATCCTACCTGGCACCAGCAAAAACCTCAAAAATTTTTCTCGAAAAATCTGTGAATCACAAACAATCTTGGTACTGCACGAAACTAACAAAAACAAGACTCAAAAGTCTAGAGGAGTAAACCAAGACCCATATTGCTATGGAAATAGCACGCTCAAATCCTAACTAAAAATAGGTCCGTGAACCCTCATAGCTTGGAAATTAAACTATTTGTTCCAATACGGAGAGCACATCTCATGGAACATAGGTAAAAAATTGAGTTTAAACCAACGGAAGAAAATGAAAAAATAAGCTCAAAAAGTTAATGTAATATATAAAACTTTACAGCTAAAGAGAAACCAAGAAATTACTCTATAGAAACGATCTTAGAAACACAAGAACACAATTACACAAACCAAAACTATAGATAAAACCCTCTAATACACTAATTTAAGCTCAAGGTTGGAGATAATTTGGGGAAATTTGCAAGATTTTTTTGTCACAATGGATTTTTAAGCTATTTATAGGGGACTACCAGGTGGTGCTATGTGAATGCGGTGCCCTTCTGCAAATGTGGAGGGCTGACCTGGATAAGTCTCCACAAGCGCATCCATCAGCCTGTAAATGCAAAGAAGGTTGTTTAAGATTAGAAAGTCCCTAAATAGCAATAATTAAAATGAAATTAGGCTATAAGCTTCCAGGGAACCGAACTACCGGTCCTAACATGTCAAAAATAACTTGGGGAAGTAACAAGAATGCTCTAATCACAGAGGAAATTGTGAATATGAAAATGACTCCAAGGGTTATTACAACATTCCCCACTAAAAGAAATTTCATCCTCTAGAGTAGGTTGTGAAGGAGGAACTGTCTCTGCCATTGGTACCGGATAAACAAGAGGAGATGGGCACTTTGTGCCTCTCCCTAGCTTCAGTCTAGCCCTCATCAGTGTGTGATATACCTAACATGGTACTTATACACTGCCACATTTCCCTAAGTTACTCATCAGAAAGTGGCGGTGTATGTGGTAGAGGTAGATCATAGGTATATGATTAGATCACACAACTCTAGCTTAGGCTTTCCCATGGGCTCTGGCTTTATCCCACCCCTAAATAGAGCTCTTTGTTGAGGAGGGGGAGCGTCATCACCTCTAGAGACAAAACACGTGCGAACTATCTGAAAAAAATGGAACCAAAGTAAATCTCTAAGAAACCAATAGAAAACCTAATGAAAAGAGTCAAAAAAGGGTTATCCATCTTAAAGACCAATGTAGCCTCCCAAAGATAGGATATGTAGGTCTACGTATTAATCCGTGGAACTCTACAGGCACTTGCTCATACATCCAGAGACACCGTTGAACCTAGAGATTTGATACCATGCTGTCACGAATAAAAAATCGAGTTGTGATGGATTCTAAATCCCACCTGTAGACATGCCTATTCCTGTCCCACAAAGTTAAGCAGTAGGACACCACCACATGCCAAAATAAGAGAAATAAGAGATGAAGAAAAGAGATAGAAGGAGAAAATCAAAATACATAACACAAAATAACTCCTAAAACCAAGTATCATGGCTGTATGGTATCTATATATATAGAATAGTATAAAATTCCACATGCAACGGGGAAAAAACTATGAAGTAGCCATCCTAAACCAAAACTAGGACAACTCTATACTAGAAGTAAAACTGGTCAGCAAAAACGCAAATTGCTCACCGTATCTCTGAAATAGCTCCACTATACCCGACAAATCTCGTTCACCCTACTGACTCGTACTAGGACCTGCATCACAAAAAAATGCAAAACTGTAGCATGAGTACAAAAACAACTGGTACCTAGTAGGCATCATAAGCCGACTGGGAAAAAAATACAAATAAAGTAAGGTAAAGTGCGATCACATAACATGAAGAGCATCTATACATATGTACAGAACAAAATAAGATACAACTCGCAATAACGCAAAACAACAACCTGTTACCCTGAACCAAACTACGAAAGCACAACATAAGAAGAAGACTAGTCAACCTGAGTATCAAGTGCTCACCGTATCTTTGAAATAGCCTCCACCTAGCCCCCACAATCATGTCCACAATGCTAACTCATACCTAAATTTGAATCACTAAAAAGATGCTGAATTGTATTATGAATACCAATAAAAAAAGGTACCCAGTAGGTATCATAGGCCAACTAGGTAAAATAAGGTATAAATAAAGTAAAGTGAGATCGCTAACAAGTAATGCAATAACACACAAGTGAATTCGAGTAACAAACAAGTCTAGAGATAACATGATAAATACATGAAGCTCCAACGTAACCACTACAATTTAGGGCCACAACATAATACTAGTAATAGAGTAATATTTAAAGGTAAGGAAAGGAAACAACCAGAAACCTCGGTAAGGTAGCAAACAAGCGTAGATAGAAAACAACATACTAGCGTATAAATAACCTAATGAGATTTCCCTCGTAAGCCCGAAGAGTACAAAAAAGTGCGAAGGATGCAATGCAAAGGGGTACTTAAAAGTAAATATACAACAACATCCTTCTTCTCTAGGATACTCCCGAACTAAGAGGGATACACGGAAGACTTGAACTGTATATCTCTACTCCATCATTTACCCCTTCCCCAGGCTATGTAACATGCCCGACATGGATACCTTGGTTAGTAGGGATCGTGAAGGTTCTCAAACCCACATGAAAAATCCCATAAATACAACAAGACTCGAACCTCTATGCAAAATTTTGTATAAAGCCAATAAGGGCATAGTCCTCAGGGACAAATTTCCAAAACCTAGGCTCGAACCTAATATCATCTCTCAGTAGGAAAGTCAAATCCACTCATGTATGAACAACCAAAAAACTGCAAAAACCCAATGGTGATAGTATAGTAAAGTAGAGTCAGAACATGTAATAAAATATTTCCATGCTGCTTAGTAGTCGTGGAATAAGTACTTATAGTAAATGAAAAGTCTTTTTTGTATCCAAAACCAATGAAACCAGGTCACTATATATGTGTCTGGCTCAAAAACCCAACCGACTGTCTAAAGACAAAACAATGCATATATGCTTGCCAACCACAACAAACAACAATCTAGATTGTCTCTATTGCCACCAGCTAAGACCCAGGATATTGCTAGTAAGCTCTAACTGATAGTTCTTACCCTCCCCACAAACTATGTTCCAGAGTATACATAGCCATTAGGTAACTAACCAAGCCACAAGCCAGCTAAAGAGGCCATAGGCCCAATGGGTCTCCACCTAGCAAAACCTAGCCTCAAGCTGACACTTTACAGTAAATATATAATGCTAATACCCAATCTAAAGAGAGTATACCATAGCCTACCTAGCATCATAAGAAACCTTGATAATCATTATTGGAGTGAAAAACAAGGTCCATACTAGATGAGACTAACAAACACACAACCTAGAAGTCGAGAGGAGTAAAATAACACCTATATTGCTATAGAAATAGAAGGGTTGAAATCAAAACTAAAAATAGGTTTGTGAATCCTCGTAGCTTGGAAAATTAACATATTTATACCAACATAGAGAGCACAACTCATAGAACGTGTGGTACAAAATCAAGATAAAATCAATGAAAGAAAATGAAGAAATAATCTTGAAAAGTTTATGTAATATATAAAAATTTACAAATAAAGAGAAACCAAGAAATTACCCGATATAAATGTTCGTAGAACAACTGAGACACAATACATAGACCAAAACTATATATAAAACCCTCTAATACACTAATTTTTTCTCAAGTTTGGAAGAATTTAGGGAATTTTGCAAAACGTTTTGGTAAAAAAATGGCTATTTATATGGGGTTGTTGAAACGTCCAAATTACACCTTTTAAAGAAGCATAAATGGTCATTGTCAGATATAGAACCTAACAAGGTTGGGGTCGAATCACACAGGGAATATTTTCTCAAATTCAAGTCTAATGCCGATATTTAACCAATTAGTCGATGATTTCTGAGAGACATGAAAGTAAATAAGGGGGTTTGTATGTTTCAATAGTAATAATTTGTAATTGATTTTCAAAGATCAATCTAGTATTTATTAATGAATTTCAAGTAATTAAAAAACCTAGGATTGTGCTCACCATGGTATCAACTGATCTTTGGATTATGAATGTTAATGCTCTTTCAATCTTTCATAAATGTATAGTTATTACTAGTGATGTATTCAACTAAGTGTTTATCAAC
This sequence comes from Withania somnifera, assembly GCA_039654485.1. NCBI lineage: Eukaryota > Viridiplantae > Streptophyta > Magnoliopsida > Solanales > Solanaceae > Withania > Withania somnifera. Next base: position 2,376 of record JBDJHY010218444.1, on the reverse strand, counting down.
CCATCCTTAGATAAGTCTTCTTTACACCTCTTCGAGTTATAAGAGAGTGCAATATTCTTATACTGATAACTTCTAGATAATTATCCTAGTTACAACAATAATCATTAGCTAAGGGTTAATGGTCTGGTCACAAGCTTAACTCCAAGGTTGAATCATACAATTCATATTAAATAAATAGAGCATGTTCTAGTGTTTGCAACCACCAAAAATCAGTTAACTTATAGAAATTATGTATCAGTTCACTTATAAGTTGCAAGAACCATGTTATATTCATAACCCCAGATTTTTTAACACATGAATCTCACAACCCTAGTGTAGAGGAATTAGCCACTCATAATTATAACTACACAACAACAAAGAGAGTATTTAATAGATATCATACAAAATCTCTAAAACAATAACTGTCATGATGTTCAATATTAATTATAGAAACAACCTAACTCTTCTATTTATAGTTTAGGGGTACAAGTTTAATATTTGAAACTTAAGAATAATTTCTGCTCAGGTCTGGGAGGCACATTTGAAAAATCATCCACCACTAAGTGATTGGTCTGTTGCTTTCATCCATTGCATCATCTAGCAGTAGCATTTCTCATAGACGGTGGGATGTTGGACGAACTATCCAAGGTTGGGTGGTTCATCCATTCTTCTGTCTCTTCCTTCCTTATTATACAACATGCTTTGGATGGTAGCCTTGGGAAGTTCGTCCAAGGATAGGCGAACAATCCATTTTCGGACGAAGGTTAGCTTCTTAAAAAGTCTTGATTTTCCTAGATGACACAACATGGGCGAACCATCTAGGGCTGGACGAGTTGTCCATTTTTATTTAAAACTTACTTTTCTGCAACAAGCTTCTCCAAAGTTCAAAACTCAATCATTATCCTGTACAAACACAAAAAACACATCAAATAACACAAAAGTTACTCAAAAACATGCATTTGTTTTAAGTGAATATGTGACTTCAAATATCGTCACATCAACACCCTTAACCTAGAACATTTGCTTGGCCTCAAGAAATAACACAATCAAACACTTAAATGCCATAACAAAATTCAACTCAGAACATCCATCATTTGGCAATATATCAAATTGGTTAACTGCTTTTGTTTTATTAACTGCAACTTTGAGCAATGGAATGAATGCTCTCTTATAAGGCTTGTATCAAATGAAATTATTGTAGTAACTTATTTATGATTAACTTAGT
>JBDJHY010218434.1:0-11255 GCA_039654485.1 Withania somnifera | reverse complement strand
AGAAAATACTCATTTTAATGTCATAATAGTAAAAAAGGGTCCACAAGGCCATACGAGATTTCAAAATAAATGGCATCGGGACTATGTCAATAAAAAGTAGAAAAGAATTCATAGAAAAATAGTATTCATGATATGATATATTCAATGACCAATAATAGCTCAAACAAGTCCTAATAGCCCTGTAAATGCTCGATATCTTAAATAAGCATAACCGACCAAGTCGATGTCTTGAACTCATGGACATTCCCAACAATTCCACTATCTATATTCCAGAGTCAATCAGCACCACTCAGGGTCATAGGGTAATTATAAATCTCACATGTAATACCAATGAATAACCAAGAAAAGGACTAAAAAAACTGACAAGTTCATGGGTACCAACCTTGAAATCCCCACCCAAGGATGAATAATCACTATAGTTGTTTCCTATATAAGCCAAGTCTAAGATCGGTAAGCCATAGCCTACCTATCCTTAAAGAAAAACTTGCAAATACTGAGTAGAATAAGCTTAGACTTCTCTAAATACTCAAAAACTACACAAACGAGCTCAAGTAATCACAAACCTAGAAAAATAATAATCAGATGTTAATGCAAGTCAAATGATAACCATAGACCTATCATATAGCTGGGGTTAAAATATGGGCTAAAACGCGCCTACAGGCCCACGAACTAGAAACTCCGAACAAAAGATACCAAAATGATCCCTATATCTTAGGGAACTCATACCCAAAATTTGAAGCTAATAATGGATTAAAGTGAAGAACTACCTTGAAGAATTTGGGGAAATTTATGTGAAATTTGGAGAAATTAAAGTGGAAACTTATCAATAATTGATAAATAATCGAAGAAATAAAGTTCACAAGTCACCCATTATCACATGCAAAGACCCAAGAATTGTAAATGAAGCTTTTGAGTGTCTGAAGATGGAAAATAGAGAACAAAGGTTGAAAATTCAATAATCCAGTATTTATACCTTATACCAAGTTGTTCAACGCGATAGCATAGATTAGGATCACGGTCTTAAGGCACTGTGGAAAAGCACAACACAATTGTGAAGGCCAAGCTGGAGGGAATTACCCGATCGTGTGGACCATGTCCACGATTGCGAAGAGGAACTCAAGATTGTACATCGTGATCACATGGAACCATGTCACAATCTCGATGAAAAATGTTTCAAGCACCAGCAACTGCTGAAAACCATGAAAAACCAGCTAAAAGCCAAAGTTTGAAAAAATCTCGACTGCGTTTGGAACCTCATCAACACAAAAAATATCTACCTGCATGGCACAGTCTATTTTGATGAAACATTGACCAAAGTAAATACTTAGCCAAAATAACTAACTTTCCAACCAAGTACTCTAAATGCGCTCGGTTGGACAAAAACCCAAACAAATAACTCATCTAACCCAAGCTTAACATTTCGAAGCTAATGGTGTAGTCAGATTTTCAATCCAAGTTTCCGATCATGAAATGAACACCCAAGCTCCACTTATGAACTAGAAAACACAAAAATATGGAAAATTACCTAAACTAAAAACCAAAGCCTCTGACCTAAACCATGAGTCCATCTAGATCAAAATCTATATTCTGGAGCTAGTGGAATTGTCAAAATTTGATTCTGAGTTCATTTATATAGAATATTGAATAAATTCAACCATTTCAACATCAAAGGCTCTAAAATAGGGACACAAACTTAATGACCCAGGAATCGAACAACTGGTTCCGTTAAGTCTCAAACAACTTAGGACCTTTATTGGAAAGTCTAAGATGAAAAAAAAATGCAAAAACACAAAAATAACCGTAAGAGTCATTACAACATCCACTACTAAAAAGGACTTTGTCCCTTAAAAGTCAGAATAAGGAAGTACCTTAAGGCTCAAAATTAACAACCAAATGAATGAACCGATAATCGAACAACCTATTTTGATAAGTCTCAAAGGACTTAGAAACTTTATAGGTAAGTCTCAGATGCAAGAAAATGCAAAACCCCAAAATAATTGTAAGAGTCATTACAACATCCACTACTAAAAAAGACTTTCTTCCCCCAAAGTTAGAACAAGGAAGTACCTTAAGGCTTAAATAGATGAAGATACTGCAATATCAACTCACTTTTGATTTCCCTAGTTGCCTCCTCAACTTGACGATCTCTACACTAAACCTTAAACATGGGAATTTATTGAGACCTTAACTTCCTCACCACTCTAGAAAAACCAAAATGACTCCTCAACAATCGATAATCCCTTATAGACCTAAACAAAAATATGATAAAGAATATGTGAAGCTTCAGGGATATACCGTCTAAACATTGAAACATGAAAAATCGGATGCACAACTAAAAACATATAAGGCAAAGATAGATTATAAGAAACACTGGTAATCTAATCAAGAATCTGAAAAGTGCCAATACACTGGGGCTATGATTTCCTCTCTTTCCAAACCTTTTCACGAGTTTCATAGAAGACACCTGAAACAAGACTCGACCACCCATATTGAACTCTACGACAAGATGACAACAGTCTGAATAATTTTTTTTCTACTCTAGGCTTCCCAAAGTCTATCCTGAATCAATTGAACGGTGTATAAAACATCCCGAAGTAGATCTCTACTCTACAATTTGGACACAAAACCATCAAACCAACCAATAGGTGAATGAAACTTTATACCTACCCTACAAAGACTAAAATAGAGACATCTAAATACTAGAGTGATAGCTATTGTTATATGCAAACTCTTCTAAAGCCAAACGCTGATCCCAGGAACCACCAAAATCAAGAACACAATCCCTCAACATGTCCTCCGGGACCTAAATAGTCCTTTTGGACCGACCATATATTTAGGGATGGAATATTGTGCCAAGATGAATCTAGGCATCCATACCATACTGAACAACCTTAAAAATTAGATGTAAAATGAGTACCGCAATCAGAGATAATAAAAACTGAAATACCAGGAAGATTGACCACCTGCTGAAGATAAATAAAGGCTAACTTATCCGTGCTATAAGCACTATGGACTTAAATGAAATGCTCGAAGTTAGTCAACCTGTCAAAAATAAACCAAATTAAATCATGGCTATAAGGAGTTCGAGGAAAGCATGAAGTAAAATCTACAGTAGTCTGTTCTTACTTCTATTTGGGAATGGGAAGCTGCCATATCAAACCACCCGGTCTCTAGTGCTTAAACTTAACTTGCTGATAATTTAAGCACCTAGAAACTAACTCATATATCCTTCTTCATACCAGTCCTTCAGTAAATATGGCTAATATCTCTTTACATCTTCTCTGCACCTAGATGGATGGAATAACGAGAACTGTGGGCCTCATGGAGAATCAATGAATCAAATCATCAACTCATGGAACACAAATATAGCCCTCAAACTTTAGAATACTGTTTCAACCCAATGTATCTCTATGGGTCTCTCCATGCATAATCGATCATGAATATCTACCAAAGTAAGATCCTCAAACTCACGTTGTTGAATCTAATCAACCAAGGTAGAACGGGCCTCAACACTATCAAGGATAGGGCCTAAATTTGAAAGATCAAGTATTACCAATCGGTTAGCCAAAGACCAGATGTCTAAGGCTAACGACCTCTCAAAAACTAATAAAGCAACAAAACTTACCATACTTACCAATTTTCGGTTCAAGGCATCTGCTACCACATTTTCCTTGACTGGATTATACAAAAGAGAAATATCATAGTCCTCTATTAACTTAATACATCTCTAATAGACAGCATTAAGATCCCTCTGACTCATAATGTACTGAAGACTAAGATAATTGGTCTAGATCTCACAATGGACTCCATACAAGTAGTGGCGCAAATTCTTGAGTGAGAAGATTAACGCTGCCAACTCCAAGTCATGGGAAGGGTAGTTGCACTCATAAACTGTCATGAATCGATTTCTTAGGTCATGAGGGAACCTACATCCCACTGTAGGAGTACCACCCAACAAGCATACTAAGTAAGAGTAATAAACTAAATATGGAAGATATGGTATAAGTAAAGGACGTGGATAAAAAAAAAATCTAAAATCAGTAACAATAACCTAAAAACCTGACCTCTAGTACATGAGCTTCTAAAACAAGAGTAAATAGTCTGACAAAAAAATACAATATTTGTCTCAAAAGTCAATAATATAATAAAGAATGGTAAAATATATGCTCTAAATGCCAGGAGCTAGCCTCTAACTCTACAACAAGATCTCATGATGAAACCAGAATCAGTGCAAACAAATCATACTCGGATTTGCACCAAAAGATGCAGAGTATAGTATAAGTACCATAAGTAACGAGTACCCAATAGGCATCATAGGCTGACTGGCGATATATAAGAAGTAAAAACAATAAACAGACAAGTAAAGAAATATCCAAGATACTAGCTAAGACAAGGAAGATTCAGGAAAAAAAGTTAAATAACGTACCTGAATCCATGCTCAACTAATAAAAGATATAATAAAGTAACAGATAGAATGGTATACCAGTAACCTCAAATAATAGGGGTATAAGGATGGCATAACTACAACAGTAAAAAAAACATATAAGACATTATGTAAGATATAGAAAATAAACATGTAAAGGGATCCGCAAGATCTAGCTAATAAACATGAAAGGGATCCTACAAGACCTGACCAAATAGTAACAATATCTCATAACCAAAATAGTTAAGAAATAACCCTTATTATACCTCTTATGAATAAGAAGTACAAAAAATAATGAATGGAAACCCTCCGGTACCCATCCTACAAAAGAGTACAAACAACAAACAACAAACACAAACAAAGTACGCAATATGATATAATGCAATGATAGTAAAGAGATTTTTTACACTTCTACCCCAATCCCGCAAGCTAGTCAAGTAGGACAACATGGAAGGATGCAACTCGTATACTTTTACTCCCCAGTATACCCCTTCTCAGGCCACCCACAAGTTCAAATCGTTAGGGTAAATAGGGGGCTGTAACCCACGTACTAAAACTTGTGAACTAACCAGAACTTATATTAACATAATCGAACTCAGGTGATATTAAGGAAACTCGATAACATAAGCTGTATTCAAACCTCTGACTAGTAAATATCAGGATAAGTGTCAATTACTGTGCCTAGCCGCAAGCGGTGTAAAATCTGAAATGAATACAATATCTAGCTCATGACCCCAACCAAGGCTAGTAATAACTCAACTCAACAATTAACTCAATATTTAAAATCTATATCATTAAAACTGGAAAAATATATCAAAAATTCTCATTTTAGACTCATAATATTGAAATTAGGCTTATAAGGCCATACTAGGTTCCAAAATAAATGACGTTAGGATCGTATCCATAAAATAGGGAAAACCCAATGCATAAAAACCGGTTTTATGTAGATAATATGCTCAAACACAATAATACCACAACAGTTCTTATCAGTCCTTCTAAGGCACTGATCCTATAGCAAGTATAATAAACCAAGTCGAACATCAAGGACTCATGAATATTTCCATAAAACTAACCGTCTATGTTCTAGAGTCTAGCAAGACCACTCAAGGTCAAAAGGTAGCTATAATCGTGAAAACAACTCCAATATGAAATCAAAGAGCAAACTAAAGAAATGGACATGTCATGGGTGCTAACCTAGAAATCCCAACCTAAGGTTTTCTAAATACCATTATTTCTAGTCTACCTGTCCTCCAAAGACAAGCCTGCAAATACAACGTAAAAGATGCCCAGAATGCTCGAAATCTCAAAAATATGCAAATGAACTCCAATGATCACTAACTAGAAAAATAATAATCTAGACATTATTACGAGTCCGACGATACCAATAAAGATATGAAAATAGACATGTGTCAAAAATGGGTCAAAACAAGCCTACAAGCCGGTAAACTTGAAAGTTCCAAAAGGTATCAAAATGTTTCCCACATCGTGCAGAACTCAAAGCCAAAATTTAGATCTAAGACAAGCAAGAAACAATCTTGAAATCAAGAAATATAATGTAGAACACACTTGAAGAATTTGGGAAATTTTCGGTGAAATTTGAAGAAATTTAAGTGGAAACTTTCCAATAATTGAGTAATGATTGAAGAAATCAAGTTTCCAGTGTCACACAATAGCCTATGCAACGACCCAATAACTTTAATGGAGGTTTAGAGTGTTTAAAGAAATGGCTGAAAATTTGAGATTTTAGCTTTTTATATTGAGTCGAGGCTTCAGTGCCGTCGGCACTAGCCGGCATTATATACGGAAAATCCTAGGAAAACATTTATCACCATCAATGCTATCCATCACACTTGTGCTAAAGGGTCTGGGGGAGGAATTGGTGCCATTGGCGCTCCACAGATGTGATCCCATCATGTGCCGGGCAGGCGACATAGTGCCATTAGAGGTAATGTATCGTGATCACACTAAAGGAGAAAAAGAAGAATTGGTACAATCACGCTGAAGAAAAAGTACTTGGATTTTTCAAATCAACAATATTTAGGAAAAGTTTTTTGGGTCTCCGAGCCCAAAAGGTGTCCGATACACACAAATAAAATATGCCAATTGCATGGACATGATATTTTAGACTCAACGGTACAGATGAAATTCTGATCCAAGGTCGTTTTTCAAACAGTGCAGATATTTAACCAAAGTCAATGTTTTTCCAAAATAACCAACTTGAAAATCGAATACTCGAAATGAGCCGGGTTGTCCAAAAGCCCAAACAAATAACTCACCTAACCGAATTTCAGAGCTAATGGCATAGTTAGATTTTCAATCCAATGCTATGATCATAAAATGACTACCCAAGCTCTACCTATGAACTAAAAATTATATAAAGCACATAAAATTGACTCAACTTAAAACCAAAGCTCCCAGACTCGAACCAAATCTCCAATTAGACCAAAATTGATGTTACAGATCTAAAGGAACTGTTAGAATTCAATTCCAAATTCATTTTCACAGAATATTGACTAATGTTGACTAAAGTCAATGATTTCAATACTAACTACTCCAAAATAGGGAAAAAATGGGGAAATAGACATAACACCCAACAAACAACTCAGGAATTGAACCACCAGTTCTAGTAATTGAAAAATGATTTAGGTCCGATACAAGAAAGCCTAGAATGCAAAAATATGTAAAATTCCAAAAAATGACTGAAAGGGTCATTAATATCCATTACAAAAAATGAATTTCATCCATAATAGTTAGAACAAGGAAATACCTAAAGGCTTATATACATGCAGATACTAATACCTCAACTCACTCTCGACCTCCGAGGTAGCCTCCTATATGGGTTGATCTCCTTACTAAGCCTTAAATATTAGAATCTCATGAGATCTCAACTTCCTTACTTCTCTAGCCAAAACAAAAATCAGATCTTCAACAACTAATATACCCTCACCAAACAAAACCAAATTATATCAAAGCACATGTGAATCATCAAACATATACCGTCTTAACATAGGAACATGAAACACCGTATGCACAGCTAAAAATATAAGACCAAAGATAACTTATCCAATTAAAACTCAATTGGTCCGATATATTGGGGACTGAGCTTTCCCTCTTTCCAAATCTCATCATGCCTTTCATGGGTGATACCTATAAGAAGACTCTATCACTCACAAGAAACTCCAAAGGACGATGAAGGTGGTCCAAATAACTCTTTTTCCTACTCTAGGCAGCTTAAAGTCCATCCTGAATCAATTGGACCATATCCAAGGCATCCCTATGTAGATCAGTACTCTACAATCTGGACACAAACCTGTAAATCCAATCACTAGGTAAATGATACCGCCTACCATAGAAAGCCTTAAATGGAGCCATCTGAATACTAGAGTGGTAGCTGTGGTTATACACAAACTTTGAAAAACAATTATTCATACCAAGAACCACCAAAATTAAGAACACAGGCTCTCAACACGTCCTCTAGGACCTGAATATTTCTCTCGGGCTGACCATCTTTCAGTGGATGAAATTTTGTGCTAAGATAAAACTCAGTACCATTACCACGTTGAACCTCTTTAAAAAATTGAGATGTAAACTGGCTACCACAATTAGAGATAATAGAAATCGGTATGACATGATATCAAACCACATGCTGAAGATAAATAAAGGCTAACTTAACCGCACTATAAATAGAATGAACCATAATGAAGTGTGCACACTTAGTTAACCTGACAATAATGACCCAAATCGAATTGTAGCTGCGAGAAGTTTGAGGCAAACCTGAAATGAAATCTATAGTAATCCATTTTCACTTCTATTCAGGAATGGGAAACCTCTACATCAAACCATCCCATATTTGGTGCTCAAACTTAACCTACTAATAGTTCAAGAACTGAGAAACAACCTCAGCAATATCCCTCTTCATACCACTCCACCAGTAAATGTACATCAAATCTCTATACATCTTAGTCCCATTAGGATGAATAGAATAGAAGGAACTTTTGGCCTTACGAAAAATCAACTGAACCAAATCATCAACTCTGGGAACTCAAATACTGACTTCAAATATCAAAATACCATCCGAGCCCAAGGAAACACTGTAAGGATCACCCTTACTCAACTGATCAAGAACTTATTCTAAGTTTGGATCCTCATATTGATGCTGCTGAATCTAATCTATCAATGAAGAACAAGCCTCAATACAAGAAAACACATGGTATGAATATGAAATATAAATTCAAACCAAACTGTTAGCCAATGACTAAACATCCAAAGCTAATGGGCTCTCAGAAACTGATACTGCAACCAAACTACCCATACTTGATGCCCTCTGGCTCAAGGCATCCGCTACCACGTTTGCCTTCCTAGGTGATACAAGATACAAATATCAAAGTCCTTTAGTAATTTGATCCATCTATGTTGGTAAGCATTAAGATGTATCTAACTCATAATGCTCTGAAGGCTATGATGATCAATGAAGATCTCACAATGGATTTAATAAATATAGTAGCGCCAAATATTGAGCATGGAGATAACCACCGCCAACTACAAATCATGGGTGGGGTAGTTACACTCAAAAACCTTAAGATTTTTAGAAGCATAAGCAATCAAACGACCCTACTACATCAAAACACAACCCAAACCAATACCGAATGCATCATAATATACTGCAAAACTGTAATCCTCAACTGGAAATGTCAACATAGTAGAAGAAGTCAAAATGGTCCTAAGCCTCTAAATATAACTCTTACACTCATCTGACCACTAAAAGGAAATCCTTTCTATTCAATGGTGCTTCAATAGAAGAGAATCCATTAATAAAACAATGGTAGTAACCAGCAAGTCCAAAAAAGCTGCAAAACTCAGTTGGAGTAGTAGGTTTAGGCCAATCACAAACAACTACAATCTTAGTTGGATCCATACTAATACCTCCTTGGAGACCATATGTCCTATAAATGTAATTGACTCAAGACAAAACTCACACTTTGGGTACTTGGAAAAAATGATGTTTTCTCAAAGTCTGAAGCACGATCCTCAAATAGTGCTCATGATCCTTCTTATCCTCCTATATACCCAAATATTCTTAATGAATACAATAACAAAAGAATCAAGATAGGTTCTAAACACAAGGTTCATCATATCCATAAATGTTATGGGTGCATTAGTGTAACCAAAAGACATCACAAGGAACACATAATGACCATATCGTGTCCTAAATGCTGCCTTTGGGATACCCTCAACCCAAATTCGCAATTGATTGTAACCTAACCTCAAATCAATCTTAGAAAAGATGGATGAACCCTAAAGCTGGTCAAACAAGTGATCAATATAAGACATAGACACCTTTTCGATGCCTATAATCAATAAACATACACATAGACCCATCTCTATTCTTCATAAATAGAGCAGGAGCACCCCACAGGGAAATACTAGGCCGAATAAAACCCTTATCTAACAAATTCTTAACCAAGTATCTAGCTCTCTCAGCTCAAATTGTTCCATATAATAAGGAGCAATAAAAATGGGTTTTGCGCTCGTCTCTAACTCAATGCCAAAACTAGTGTCTCGTAGGCTAGGGAGGGCAAAGGGAAATATATCAAGCTACTCACTCACAGTAGGTATAGACTCAAGATTTGCTGAATCATCACTAACATCTCTAACATATGCCAGATATGCCAAACAACCACCAAAAATGAAATTAGCCTAAATGTAAGAAATGATCTCTTTTAGTGTGAAACTAGCTCAACCCTACCATACGACTAGGGGCATGCCGAGAATATCTAAGGTCATGTTCTTGGCATAAAAATCTATGACTTTTCTATGAGAGATAATCAGTCCGTGCCCAGAATCACATCAAAATCAACCATATCTAATAATATCGAATCAGGCAGAGTCTTGCACTTAAGATAATCACAGAACAGGATCGCAATACACGATCTACTACTAAAGAATCACCTACTGGGTGGATATAGATAATGTCATAGGTAATGGATCAGTAACCATACTCAAATATGCAGCATAATATTATGACATAGAGTAAGTAGAGCCTGAATGAAATAAAGCCGAAGCTATATGATAAAATGCATAAATAGTACCTACCATAATAGCATAGACTTGGGTCTAGCAGGGACTATATAGAAATGTTGGAAACCACCACCACGACCATCATTATGACCACCCTCACAACCATTGCCCCTACTATAACGAGGAGCACCATGACCTGGAGTACGACCACCCCTAACCTAAGGTAGGATGGATCTAATAGGATATGTAGGAATAGGAGATTGAGAAACTGTTGTTTAAACCACAAGTCTAACATTACCTCTTTGAGGGAAATCCACTATGATTTGGCCTATAACCTCCACAAGTATAACAAGGCCCATAAGGACGAACTAGGCGAGAAGAACCAACTGAACCAGAATAGCTATCACAACCAAAGGAACCATTACCAGTTGTCTACATCAATGTCTGAATACCCCTACTGCTATGGATGAGAAGGGGTCCTAACCCTAGAATCAAAATATTGACTACCTTGCCTAGAACTAGTGAGGTAACTCTGATAAGAGGCATCTTCTCCTCTCTACCTCTCCTACTATAGTGAAGACCCTATATAGGACAAGCATGCTCAATGATAGTTTGAAAAGATGACCCAGTAGCAATTAAAACCTCAACAGTTTGATGAATATTCGAGTCTAAACCATGAACAAAATGATAGATCCTCTTTGCCTCAGTAGAGATATAACTCGCACTAAAAGTATATGACTGATAAAACTCTACCTCATATAAAAAAACTATGCTAAAGTCTCAAAAACTCTTCCCTCATATGGTACTGAATGGT
>JBDJHY010218424.1:0-11255 GCA_039654485.1 Withania somnifera | reverse complement strand
CAATTCCCTAGATATCGCCTTTGTAAAGGAATCAACAATCGTTTCTCGTGTAGGAATTTATTATAAATTTTTTGTCCAACTTCTATTATATTTCTTATGAAGTTATAGTTGAAGTCAACGTTGTTGGTATTATTGTGATAATTAGGATCTTTCGTGTATATAATAGTCACTTGACTATCACAATATAAAATCACAGGACCCTTAGAATTCTTGGTAGTATAAAAATGAAGAATCTCTTTAACCAAACAATTTCTTATACTGTTAGTGCACAAGCCACGAATTCAGATTTCATGATTGAAAGGGTTGTGCAAGCTTGTTTCTTACTTTTCCATGAAATAGCACTATTAAGTAAGAAAGTATAGTCAGAGGTTGATTTTCTATCATGCCGGTCACCAAGTTGATCAACATCTGTAATATTTTTTGAATAAATCAAATTCACTATGGCATAGTAAATAATCAGTAGTTCCCTTCAAGTATTGAAAAATTCTCTTCACTACTTTCTAATGATCTCTTCTGGAATTAGATTGATACCTTCTAACTAGAGCTACGACATAACAAATTACAGGGTAAGTAACATTATAACATATATCACGCTCTTGACAACACTAGAATGTGAAACTCGATACGTGTATTTCTTTTCTTTTTTTAGTTTTTGGATATATTTTAATATTTAAAGTTTCACCACTTGTTATAGAAGTATCCATGGGTTTGCAACTATTCATTCGGAAGCATTCTAATTTTTTTTTATATGTGTTTCTTAAGATAGACTCAATTTTTTTGAAAGATCTATTTGGATCTTAATGCCCAGTATATAGTATACTTTACCCATTTCCTTAATATCAAATGACTTTGAAAGCTATGTATTGATGGGGTTTTACATACTCTAAATTACTTCTGATAATAAAATATCATCCACATAAAGAAAAAAGAATTAAAAACATCCTACTGGACCTATTCACATAGATGTAATGATGTTCATCGATCGTGGTGAAATCAAATGAAATCACCTCCTTGTGAAATCTCAACTACCACTACCTTGAAGATTGTTTTAGGACATAAATTGATTCTTTCAACTTACAAACTTTTTTATCTTGTCCTTTAACATATGTCGTTCTATGTAAATTTTCTTGTTTAGTTCTTCATTGAGAAGTATCACATCCATTTGATGTAATTCTAGATCCAAAAGTGCAGCAATAGTCAAAGTAATTGAATAAACATAAAATTCACAACTGGTGAAAAGATTCCCTCATAATTTATTTCAACTTCTTGAGTAAACTTTTTTTCCACTAATCGTTCTTTGTCTATCTATTAATCCATTTGATTTGTTTTTAACTTTGAAAATTCATTTGTTCCTAATAGCTCTACTCCTAGAATGAAGGTCAACTAGATCTCAAACTTTATTGATTTTCATTGACTCTAGTTCTTGTTTCATTGTTTTTATCCATTCACCTTTTTTAGGCTTTCTAAAGCTTCAATCACAGAATTAGTTTCATCTAGTTCCAAGAAAACATAATTCTCAATCTCATAAGATCGTTTAAGTACTCCTTTTCTTACACTCTTATGTAATTGAAGTTAAAATTCTTTAAAGGAATTTTGGAATTCAAAACTCTCACTTGGTTCAGGAATCAATCCTTGACCCATTTGATTATCAAGCATATCTAACAATATTTTTTGACCATTTGAATTCAACATTTCATAAAGAGATTTACTTTCCTTTGTTTCATCCTTTTTTAGAAAATTATTTGCTAAAAATGTGATATCGTGTGACTCAGTTTCAATAGTAATGTCATCCTTCAATTAACCAATGAATACACATCATTTGGAGTGTTTAGAGTATTTTATAAAGATACATTTCTTTAATTTTAGACTTAGTTTTCTGAACTTATCAAAATAATCATTTATATATGCAACACAACCCCAAGTCCATATATCATTTAAGTATGAATTATGACCAGTCCATTTTTCATAGGGAGTGGGAATTAATAATTTAGAAAGAAATTTATTTCATATGTAGGGTGCTATCAATAAAGCATCTCCCCATAAACATATAGATAAATTTGTTTGTGATATCATAGACCTCGTCATATCCAATATTTTCCTATTTATTTTTTCAACCACACCATTTTGTTGAGGTGTATAAGAAATGGTTAACTGTCTAATAATACCATTTCCAATACATAATTCCTCAATTTTTTTGACAAATATTCATGACCACTATTTCTTCTTATTGTCTTTATACTTTTGTCAAATTGATTCTCAACTTCTTTTATATATCTTTTAAAGCATTCAAGTATTTTAGATTTACGAGATATCAAATAGACATAACCATTGCGCGTGAAGTCATTAATAAATGTAACAAAATATAAAACACTAGATATTTACATCATATTCATTGGATCATAGACATTAGAATGGATTAATTGTAGTTGAAATTCAAATCTTTTAGCTTTCTCAAATGCTTTACATGTGATTTTTTCAGCAAGACAATTTTAATATATTGACATATAAATTTTAGAGATAGAACCTAAATGTCTTTTTATCTATTCATTCAAACTTTACCTATGTGACTCAATCTTGCATGTCATGTAATAACATCAACATTATTATTACTAGAATAATGTGCCATTACCCAACGATCAACATAATATTTATAAGTTGAAGGATTACTGTCTAAAATTAGAAAACAACCATGAAGAAGTTCAAAACCATAAAAAAATATCTAGCATAATTCTAACACCTTTGCGACTAAAATATAAGTCGAAACCAACATCTAAAAGAACAACATAGAGATTAAGTTTTACCGAGTCTCTAGAATATATAGGGAATCATGCAACATCAATGATCATCCACCGTGCAAGTTCACTTTGCAAGTGACTATCCCTTTGACTTCGAGTCTCAAATCATTTACTATATATATATTGATCCAAGTGAGACTCGAAAAAACTCTTCATACACTTCTGGATCACGACTCACTTGGTTTTTGTCTCTTGAGTCTACAATCCACATAGGATAAGATTCTATTAGTAAAGCAGTACTTGAAACATATACAACACTTTGAGATGTGTTTAGAAATATTACCCATTTTGGCACAGTGCAATCACTAGCAAAATGTCATAAAACACAACAATTGTGGCACTTCATTTTTCTCTCATCTTTATTTTTGAAAAAATATTATTCTTTTTTAAATTGGGCTTGTTATTTTTTAGAGGGTCCTTCTCCAGCCTCCTTATCTTTTCCTTTATTTTTTCAACTTTTCTTATTCTTGAATCCTGGAAACTTTGTACCACTTGATTCTACCACAAAAGCATCTGATATAACTTTAGTAGGACAAAACCACTTGTCTTTAAAATCAACATGACGGGTAAGACCAGGAAAGTTTTTGGTGTTATCATTGTGGGTTAAATTAATTTTCAAATGTTACCAACTATTAGGAAGGGACCGGATCACTACCTGAACCTTGTTCTCATCTTAGAGAACATGAACATCATTTTTTAGGTGAAAAATCATGTTTGAAATCACCCTTAGGTGTTTTTTTGATTATCTAATCATGACTCTTGTTGTAACTATCAAACTTGATGATCAAATATTTAAGGTGGGTCATAGAAGCACCCCATATGTTCCTCGCAAGTGTGCACAGATGGAATGAGCATTAGAGAATTTGTAATATACCATGCTTGTAATAGCCTGTAAAATCTAAATATCATCTTAAAATTTTATAACCAGAATTGAAAAATTCTTCTAAGGACACACTAGTAAAGTCATAACTCGTGAGAGCTTGGAAAGAACCTTGTTATTTTGAAACATCTGAAAATAATCTAAGTCCAGGACCATGAGTGGAGGTACGACTCGTGGCTCATAGTTACGAGTTGTACTGTCCAATCGTAATCTCAGAGTCCAAAAATCCAAATTTTCAAGATAAGATGCCACGAGACATCCTACGACTCGTGACATGGACCCATGAGTCATACCTTGGACTCGTGGGATCATTACCAAAGGTTTTAATGAACCAAACCTTATAGACACGAGTCTAGTCACGACTCATGACTCACCATCATGAGTCGTAGGTCAACTCATGGTGGTCTTTGATAGAAATGTTTTTGTATGTTTATTAACTTGTCTAGGGGTATTTTATGCATTTACCTTGTCTTAATTACATGAAAACCCCCTTTTAAATCACTTTTTATCCTTAATACTTATAGCTAATTTCCTTAATCCTTGTTATTTTCATAAATACCTAAAGAAAATAGAAGGTTTCTCTCAAGGAAGTACTGATGCGCCTAAAACTTACACCTTAATTAAGAAGTATAAAATGGTCACTGACAAATATAAAACCCAACAAAGTTAGGGTTTATCCCACATAAAATATGATAAAGAACCCAACTAGTAGTAACTATTTTTAGGGGGGAAATAAAATAGTAAACCAAGCATGCTATCTCCTCATCTTAGTAAGTTGGTAGAGTGAAAAAAGAAAATCCAGAGATAAGAAGCTTTTTGTCTTCTATCTCCGACTCCTTACTTCCCTAGCCTAGGAACTTTCTTTCAAGCTTTAGGGTGGGCCCAACTAAAGTAATATTTGAAAGCATTGATTCTTGATTAAAGAGGTAATGATGATTTTGAGACACTAGGGTTGCGTTTTCCATAATTTCATAACTTTCTAGGTATTTCTTACTAGTAAATATTCTAGTGCTTAGCATGTAAGATCTGACAAGTTATGTACACATAAATGCATCTCAACTCTATTATATGATATCACTAATCACCTCTCGATTTCAGAGTGTGTTTCGTACTAACGCTTGCCTTGTGACCCCAAATGACAATCCCTATTAATGATCAGATCATTTGATGAAGGTTGGCAGCTCCAAATGTCTATTATTTATTCCCCTTTTGTGTTTTCTACCTCTATTTCAAGCAAGTAAACTTTAAGGTGATTTCTAATGTTGGCTATCGTTTAAAAGTAATAAAACACAAAGAGAATAATAATAAATGCATATACAATGGTTTAGAATTACTAGGTATTTTAACCTAGATAATTAATCCATCATGGTTCTCAAAATCGTAGTTCTGGTGGATTTATCCACTCATGATCATGGTAATAATATGAAGAATTTGCCTAAAATTTTAAAAAAATAATACTTACAATCACAAAAAAGTAAATTGGTGGAATGATGGATATGAAAGGAATAAAATCTTGAAATAAAATCAAGAACAATGTCAAATAACTCTCAACAATATCTCAATACACTAAAAATATCTCAAAAGTATCAAACCCTCTTAAAGAAAACCTAGGAAAGGTGTTTATAATATGTACAAATCATATCCTAATAAAACTAGGAAAACACATGGTCAACAAGTAAACAACGAAAGAGTCCATGATTCGTTGATCTGAAGTCTAGTTCGTCGACTGGAAAGTACTTATAAAATTTCCATAAAATATTCCATCATTTGTTGTTATGGCGATGTCCATGGTTTGGACTGTGGAATTAGTCTTCCAAAATAACCTTTAATAGAAATAAACCACAATCAATATGACGGGTCATCAAAGTATTCGACGATCTGTCAAATGCCTTTTTTATTTTGATTTGTAATTTTTGTTCTCTAGCTCACTTTCTCAAATGAAATAATTGTAAAGATATTTTACAGTCTGTAAACCACTCCATGTTCAGTGACTTGACTTTTTTCCTCTTTAAAAATGCAAGTTTTTCTTCCACCACCTGTTTAACTGCATATAAACATAAAATACCAACGTATCTCATAGAAAAATACTTAATAATAATTAAAATTCAATATTGTAAGTGTTAAAAGTGCTGTAAATTACTGGCACATCAAGTACGTATAGAGATTTTCACCTAGGGTTTTAAGTTCCTCACTTCTTCGAAGATTATACTTAGAGATTCACTCCTAATAAGGTATGGGAGTATTAAATGAGAGTTCCTTCACCTCTCATACCCCAAAGCCTTCAGCTTTTAAGAAAATCCTTATGCTTTTGTTCTAGGGTTCAAAATGTCAAATTTATGACCTTTATAAAAATTGCCTTTATGAGTTTAATTGTGTAATGTTTACATGTTTTAAGACTTGCAGCATGTACTTTATCTGTTTTATACAAATTATCATCAAGAAGCTTACTCAGTTGATTTACCATGAATTATAACATCTTTATGTCTCTAGCTATTAAAAATCAAAAACTAGCATTGGAATCTATATGAACCTGGTGCATTGAACTTTACATGAACTTGGAAAGATTTATGAAGTAAGTATTATAAGACATGATAGCAACCTAAAGATCTCCAACTCAACTATCATTAGTCTATTCAGGTTAGATATGACACCCAGCCGGTCATCTATGACCAGTATTAGACAACGTATCTAGATATGTCCATGTGATAGATTTTTATGATATATGAGTATAGTGCATTTTTGGGAGGACTATTTAGCACCAAAAGGACTTGACTTAACTTGTCAGAGAAGGGTGAGGTTCATGTACTACAAACTATCTAGCTAGCACATGACTACTTTTACCAATTAGGTAAGGATTCTTATCTTAGTTGACATGATTAGTTCTAACTATGGTAGGTTAGTGTGACCTTTTTCAGTGTGGGTTTATGGTACTGTACTCCATGTTTCTCATAGCATGGTTTATGTCAGTTATTAGAAACTTCCTTCTCATGATTTAAGATTTTAGAATTAAATAATTCCATTGACTAAATAAGATTTATGATTTACTTATAATATATTCGATACTTGATATGAGACTTATACTTTACAACTTTCAAAAGTTTTTGGTCATTACTCAACTTTAAGAGGTATGACATGATTTATATCCCTCATCTCAAAATCACTTATGCTATGATATTTTCATTCTTTATACATATTTTATGTATACACCTCTATACCAATATATTTGATGTTTTAACCCTACTTTATGGCTGCACTATTTTATAAAAATGCAGATACAAGTCTACCATTTCATCTTTGGGCTTAGATAGTAGGTTCAACGGATCATCTTTGTGAGTCTTCATAGCATTGAGAGCTGGAGTTGGCAATTTCATTCACTTTGTTTATGATGTTTAGTTTTATGTTCAAAGCTAAGTGGGAATTTTTCCCAATGATTCTCCCTAGTTTTGTAGAGGTTTCAGAAGTTACATGTTAACACTTTTACAGGTCTACCATATACATTGTTATGGTTATGTTTTTAGATATTTATATACTTTTAAGAGTTATCTTTACTAGTGTTATTCCTTCTGTATGGTAGTCCTTTTGCTTATGATAAGTTTGTGACTACATACATGTGCCAAAGGCTAGATCAAGCTCATTTATAGGTCCGGAGTGTTGTTTTATATCTATGGTATAGACTTAGGGAATGAAAAACTTTGTATCAAAGCTCACAATTCAAGTTCCATAGTGAGTATTTAAAACCGCATTTAATCGATTCTCTTTTATGGTTATGTGGCACGCCAAACTTAAAGCAGAAAGGCTACCAAGTGTTTAGGAAAATGATTCACTTACTTCATGTATTCCTTTGTGATAGTGTACGACTAAAACTCCCTCTAATCCATGCTCAATTCTTTCAGATTTAACATGCCTCCTCACAGACAACCTACTCATCAGATCAGGGAAGCAGCCTTGCCTACTCCAGCTGCTCAGACTGAGCAAGGCATCACCTTTGAGTTTTGGGATGCTATTCATCTATTTGTCTAGAAAGTCACTACCCAGATCAATAAACAAGTTGCATCTCCTGTAACTATAGCTGGGGGTACTATTAATTAGAGGATCAAAGACTTTCTTTGGATAAATCTGCCTGAGTTCACTAGGTCCAAGGTAGACGAAGATCCAAAAATTTTTATCAATGAGGTTCTGAAGATTCTTGATGTTATGATGATTAATGGAGCGGAAAGAGTGAAGTTGGAATCCTACCACCTCAAGGATATGGCTTACCTCTGGTCCACTTAGTGGAAAGATTGTAGGGTTGGCTGTGCTTCTCTAACGACTTGGGAGATTTTTTTGAGGCTTTTTTGAATAAATTATTTCCTAGGGAGTTGAGGGAGTCTAAGATAGAGGAGTTCGTGAAACTTAGACATGTATTTATGTCTAATAAGGAGTACAGATTGAAGTTTATGCAACTATAATAGTACGCTCCTAAGATGGTTGTAATCTATGGGCTATGATGAGCAAGTATGTTTCTAGGATTAATGATATGGTGAAGAAAAATTGTGAAACCTCCATGCTAATTGGTAGGGATATGAATATATCCAGGATTATGACATACGCTTAGCTGATGGAGGAAGAGAAGGTTAAGAAAAAAGGAGTAACAAGCGGGCAATGTCTAATCAGCCCGGTCAAATTCGGCGATAAAGGTATGGTGGGGGAAATAAGCCTCCTTCTCAGTAGAAATTCTTAGTACTAACTTTGTCTTTAGCTAATGCACCAACTCCAGCACATGTTGTTCTTCACTTTCAGAAGGAAAATCAGTTTGAGTCCAGGTCTTAGGGTAATGTACCGACTAACACCATGAATTTTCCCACTTGCAATTAGTGTGGGAAGAATCATCTAGGGAGTTTTTTAGGTAGTAAAAGTGAGTGTTTTGGTTGTAGCCAGCAGGGTCTAAGGTTGAGGGACACTTCGGTGGCTAGAAAGGGGAATTATAATTTGGGTAGATCACAGTCTTCATAAAAAACTCCTCCATCCCGCCCATCTTGGTAGGGTCCTAGTTTAGGTATTAATGGTGGTCAGTACAAAAACCTGTTATATGTATTAAGGTACACTAAGACCACAAGGAGTCTCTTGACATTATCACTAGTATGTTGCAAGTATTCTCCATGGAAAATTATATGTTGTTAGTTTTGGGGGTTACATTATTTTTCCATGTCTTATATTGTTGTGATGTTCATAGTTAGTCTGGTTCAGCTCTCAGAGTCATTCTCGTTCTCTACTCCAATTGGTGATTCCATTATTTCCAACAGGATCTATTGTAATTCCCAGGTTTAGTTCTTAGGAAGGTCACTTCATTAGACACGATAGAGTTACATATGATAAATTTTGATGTCATCCTCAGAAAGGATTGGTTGCATTTATTATTTCTTGGTTGACTCAGAACTAGGATAGTTAACTTTCAATTTTTGAGTAATTCAATGCTGGAGTAGAAAGGTAGTTCTATCGTGCCTAAGGGTATTTTCATCTCCTACCAAAAGGAAAATAAGATGATTTCTAATGGTTGCATATATCATTTGGTTAGGTTTAATGGCTCTGAGTCCCAAACCCCCACCTTGCAGTTAGTGTAAGTGGTTAGAGATTTTTCAACAGTATTTCCTTATGATGTTCCTAGTATCCCTCCATATCGTGAGATTGATTTAAGGATAGGTATTTTT
The DNA here is from genome assembly GCA_039654485.1 of Withania somnifera. NCBI lineage: Eukaryota > Viridiplantae > Streptophyta > Magnoliopsida > Solanales > Solanaceae > Withania > Withania somnifera. The sequence continues at coordinate 1,893 of JBDJHY010218424.1, read as the reverse complement.
CTTAATATGCAATTCATATCTATTCTGAATTATAGGACGACTCTCTCTAAGTTTAGAGATCTCACGGAGAAACTAACAAATCTTTTAGAGAAGGGTCTTATCAAGCCTAATATTTTGTCCTGGGGATCCCCTATCTTGTTTGTGAGAAAGAAGGATTGTTTCCTCCATATGTGTATAGACTACATATAGTTTAATAAGGTCACTATCAATAATAAGCATCCCATTCCTATAATCGATTACCTATTCGACCAACTTCAGAGTACTAGTTATTTCTCTCAGATTGATTTTTATTCTGGTTAGCATCAACTCAAAGTCTAGGATTGTGACATTCTAAAGACTGCCTTTCAAACTCAGTATGGTTTTTTGATTCCTTAGTCATGTCCTTTGGATTTTTTAATGCTCTAGCTACCTTCATGGACCTTATGAATAAGTGTTCAATCCTTATCTTGATTCATTCTTGATTGTGCTTATTGATGATATCCTAGTTTATTTATGGAGTGAATATGATCATCCTGCTCATTTGAATATATTCCTATACACTATTCTATATTACTAGTTTTATGCTAAGTTTTCTAAGATGAGTTCTGGTTCAAATCTGTAGCTTTTCTCGACCATGTTTTTCTATAGAGGGGATCCAGGTTGATTCTCATAAGATAGATGATTCGTAGGTTATGTGGTACTATAGTACTATAGGGGTTCCTCAAAGGCTTTTTATCCTTACCAGCTTTTCTTACCAGATTGACCCAAAAGAAGGTCAAGTTCAAATTGTTAGATAGTTGTGAGAAGAGTTCTGGGAAATTAAAGGATAAGTTGACATAGGCTCTAGTATTGACCCTACTAGAGGGTACTTAAGGATTTATTGTTCATAATAATGCTTCTCAGGTTGGTATTGGTTTTGTTCTTATCTGGAATAGGAAGGTTATAGCTTACGCCTTCAGACAGCTCAAGGTTCATGAGAAGAATTATCTGGCTCATAATCTTAAGTTGGTTTCTATAGTCTTTGCTCTTAAGATATGGATACATTATCTGTATTGTGTCAACATGAATGTATTCGATGACCAAAAGAGTCTTCAGTACATATTTAGTCGAAAGGAGTTGAATTTTTATTAGAGGAGATGGTTAGAGTTGTTGAAGGACTATGACATGAGTGTACTTTACCACCCTAGTAAGGCCAATATGGTTGATGATGCTCTTAGTAGACTTTCCATAGGAGTTTAGCTCATGTTAAGGATGGTAAGAATGAAGTTGTCAGGGATATGCATAGGCAAACACACTTGGGCTTCAAACAAGTCTCTAGACTGATGATGGGTGTATAATTATGCAAAATGCATCTAAGTCTTCTTCGGTTGTAGAAGTGAAAGAAAAATAGGGTACTGATCCATCTTTGCTTCAGTTAAAGGATGTAGTTTGAAAATAGAAAGTACATGTTTTCTCCTGGGGGCGTTAGTGTGTTTCGATATCAGGTTCGTTTATATTTCCAATGTTAATGGTTTGAAAGAGAAGATTCTGTCATAGACCCATAGTTTCGGGTACTCTATTTACCCTAGTGGCACCATACTGTATAGATATTTCAGAGAAGTTTACCGATGGAATGAAATGAAGAAAGACATAGTTGAGTTTGTAGCTAAGTGTTTCTCATAGCATGATTTTTGTCGGTTATTAGAAACTCCCACCTCATGATTTAAGATTTTAGAATTAAGTAGTTTTATTTACCGAATAAGATTTATCATTTACTTATAATATTTTAGATACTTGATATGAGACTTGTGCTTTACAACTTTTGAAGGTTTCAGGTTATTGCACAATTTTTAGATCAATGACTTGATTTTTTTCCCTCATAACATATTTACTTATGCTTTGATATTTTTATGGTTTTACTCATGTTTTATGCAT
>JBDJHY010218413.1:0-11255 GCA_039654485.1 Withania somnifera | reverse complement strand
GGATTTGTGGACAAATCCTCTCCAAGAAGGGGAGGATGATATGATATCGGGAAGCCACCCCACATCTAGGCCATTCAGTAGGAGCCAAGCTAGAGATCGTCAAAAAATTCAAGCGTTACTTAAGCACAAGGAAGCTTTAGAAGCAATTGAAGAAACACAAAGCTTGATCTATAGCATTTGGAAGGTTGAAGAAGACATGGGTGACTTGGAAAAACTTTGGGGAATTAATTTGTAAGCCCCAAAAGTTTGAGCACTTATTTGTCACTTTAGGTCACTTTTGGGCCTAAGTGTAGTTGGAAAATCTTGAACCTCTATGTATAGAGGTTACTTTAAAATTTTCATTAGTTTGATGTTGAATTGGGATATTTATTTTCATATTTCTTCTTTAGTTAATTGTAGTAGTTTAGATTACAACTCATTCAATTTTAACACTAGAAATTGTGTTAATTCATATCCGTAAATTCGAGTGTTAAGGTGGGCGAATCCTTAATTACTTGAAAGAAATTTTAGCTTGAATCAATCAATTTGAACCTTTATTTGTGGGTGTATCGATTGAAGTTTGTATTTGTCGATTCAAAATTCAACTACGGTAAGTTTCCAAATTGAATTCCATTTCTTTACTTTTTTTTTCTGTGAATTTGTTTCTTCTTCATATTCACGTTTTGATCTGTTTCCCTGTCATATCAGGGAGGTGATGGACTATAAGTGCTTGATCAAATCAATGATAATGCTTACAAAGTGTACCTTCCGGTAGAGTACAATGTCCATAATATTTTCAATATTGATGATTTTTTCCATGTGTTTTAGGTGAATCCAAAGATGAGGAGGCTTTGGATTCGAGGACGAATCCTTTCCAAGTAGGGGATGATGATAACGCCTCAGAAACTATCACACCATCAAGGTCATTCACAAGGAGCAAAGCTAGGGACCTCCAATGATTCTAATCATTTTCAAGCACAAAGAAGGGCCACACGGCTTGATTTATAGCATGCTGAAGGTTGAAGAAGACTTTGGGGACTTAATTTTCCAGCCATAAAAGTATGAGGACCTATTTATCACTTTAGGTCAATTTTGAGCCTAAATGTAATAAAAAAACTTATACCTCAATATATAGAGGCTTCTTTCAAATTTTCATTTAGTTTATGTTGGATTGTGAACCAAATTTTCAGATTTCTCTTAGTTAAATTTAATGGCTAGTTTCCTATTTTCAATCATTCAATAGAATACGTTAGTTCACATTTATCATATCGAGTGTTTAAGGTGGACGAGTCCTTAACTTCTCGAGAGTATTTTATCTTGATTCTATTCATTTAAACCTCCTTTTGTGGTTGTATCAATATGATTTTTTAGTTTGTCAATTTGAAATTCAACTATGGTAAGTTTCCGAATTGGATTCCGCATATCCTTTACTTTTTCGGTTATTCATTTCCTTCTTGAAATTCTGCATTTACAGACTATATCGCGAGATATATAACCAAAGGTTCGTTTCACTCATATGGTCATGCACTTCATTCCAGGCTATGAGCATTAACACTAGGTAGACACAAAGTGATCTCACAAGGATAGTCAACTTGGTCATCTAAAGGATCAACCAGTGTTTTTCTACTCACAACATTAGAATTACCATGCACCAAGATGCTACCATGTGCATCAAAAGGCAAAAGCTCATTAGGCCCATCATGGTACAAGATACCACGCACATTCACTTGGCCACTAGCCACATAAGAGTAAGGTTTAGCTTTGTTACCTCTGGGAAGACAAAAGTTATTCTTGCCTTGGTATTCCTCCTTTGAGCATAATAGCGTCTTTGAAAATCTCCCATGAGCCTCATTTAATTTAGCATGATGAGGCATATCTTTAGGCTTTCTTAAAAGAATCCCTGCATAACAATTATAATAACTATAGGGAGAACAAAAGTTAGTGTAAGTTTGTGACAATCCACTCACTTCACTGCACACATCCTCTCCTTTTTCCTCTCTAAGATTATCACATCTCACTCCCTTATTCCTCTTAATATTTTGTCTCTCATTGTGTTAGGAGTTGGGATAAGTTCCAAGGATTGCTCGTAAATGGTTGGAAGACCCTTTCACATCAATCTTCCACTTGGTTGTACAAGGAGTTAAAATAGTCACTTTTATGCTTGACTCCTTAGTAACAACCTCACATGGTGCATGCTATTTTGCTTCTAATAAAGACTCCTCCATTGAACTTTTACAAGGAGCATTCATAGGTTCGTGTACCTCTTCTGCCTCAAGCCTAGCAAACAATTGAGAAAGCCTGTCAAGACCCCATTTCATAGATCTTTTTTCCCCATCAAAGCTTTTCTCATGTAAGAATGAGGTTTCAATTGGAAGTGCTTCAATTATTTCCTTAGTGCCAATGGCCATTGGTGGTAAGATTGAATGCCTTGAAATTCCGGTATGTAGTGGTACAAATCTTGCACATAGAGAATCCGATGGGTTAAGAATCAAGGACTTCCCAAAAGTATTTGTAAATTCTCCATGGGAATGATGTCACACCATATATATTTGTAGATCTCCCAGTGAAATTAGTAACCTCACTTCCCTATCTACCCAATATCCTTGAAATGGATAAGGGTTTTGTTTCAAATTTTAACGTAATCCCAACAAAGTAACAGTATGAGGTGTGGAATAGTTGTTCATGATATAATAATAAAATTCAAGTAAAAATCCTTCACAAATACCCACACTCACATTGGTTATAAACATGTCTCTCACCGGGACTTGGCTTCCTTGAGTTTGGTAGGAAGAAGCACAAGTCGAGGGTGAAAAACCAACCTCAAAACTTTCTACATGGCTCCCTTCTTGGATTAATCCATAATAATTCAATCCATGTTTGTAATCATAGGATCCATTCCGTTGAATTCCTTCATCATACCCATAAGAACTACCAAGGTCCTTATAGAACCCTAGTTCGCTCTACCGAGTTCCTCCATAACTACACGTGTGATCACAACAATAATCGTAATCCCTGGAGTACATCTTAACTTTTGGGGAACCTGAAAAACTCAACAAACAAGTTAGTTTTAAAGCCTCACGCCTCTCGTATTTGATTTTCACTCAACTTACCTAAGGCATCCTTCCACGGTTGATAGGGAAATAACCTGACCAATCACTTTACAAGGATACTTATCCTCTATGGAAAAGTGTATTTTTATTGACTCAAGTAACGTATAAAAGAACAAAAATGCACAAGACCCAAAGAAATAACAATGTAATAAAAGAGAAAAACTTAAATAAAGCAAAAAACAAAAGACGGACACAAAGAACTAACTGACAACTAAGTAGAAGAATTACTAGTTGTTAACTAGTTTTGGAATTTGGAAAGAATTTGATGTTATAAATTAAAAGTAAGAATGATAAACTTGAATTGAACTAAGGAGAGATGTTACCACCAAGTTTGAGCACTTTTAGAAGTGTTTTTTAAGTGGGTTTGACCGCCGTCTAGGTAGGCGGACCACCATCCAAAGGGGGAAGCCGCCGTCTTGGGCAGTGAGGGGGGAAGCTGGAAGCCAGTGACCACCATATAAGGGTGGTCCGCCGTCTCTCTTGGCGGTAGAAGCCTGCTGACTGCCGTCCCTTGCAGTATACCTCCGTCTTGGGCAGTAAGCCTGGCATACAAGCAGATTTTTCCTCCTTCTTTGTAATTACTTTTGTACACCCAAGCTTTATGTTTTCCCACCAAAAATCTTCAGTCAAAACACCTTTTTCACTCAATTTGAAACTCTAATTGGATCAAACAACTCCCCTTGAAGAACACATTCAACAAGGCTTGAATTCAAGCAAGAACACCAAATTCTAGAAAAGTTCAAAACACCTTGGAATTGAACAAAAATTGAAACATAGGATCCCTATGACTTATAAAATCCAATTATCAACTTTTAAACACCAAATACCAACTTAGAGATGAGGATGATATACCAAACGTACTTGTTCTTCATCTTCTTCACATGAAAATATGAAGAACACTCATGAACTTGTTCAACTTTCAAATCTTCAACCACCCTCAAAATAAACTCCAATTCACCTCAAATTTCAACCACGAACTATCTTGGATATGAGGAACAAACCCCAATACCTTTCAACATTCAATTCACAGTCGAATTAAGACCCACTTGTTCCTCAGTTTTCAAACTTGAAGAACACCATGGAAGTTCATCTTCTAAAATTAGCAACCTTATCAAATCACATCCAAACTTCACCAAATTTGATTCCCAAGCTCCTTCAACTATGAGAAACAACTCTAGTAACTTTTAGAACCACAACAACAACAAAATCGAGCAGAAATTGGGGCTGAAATTTCGAATCAAATATGAAGACCTTCAAATTATGAAATTCACCAATTCAACTCCAATTTTACCCAACTCCAAATTTAGCTCAAAATTTAGATTGAAGAAGGTGAAGATGAAGAACACCAAAAATTGAAATTACCTCGATTCAACTCCGATTTGGACGAAATTTGAACCAAGTGATCCTTGCAACATGTAGTTGATGAATTTTAACTTTTCAGACCTCAAATCTTCTTCAATTGATTCTAATTTCAAATCGCATTCAAGCTCAACTTCAACAATGGTAGTGGTAGTAAATCAACTCCGATTCAATCCAAATTTAAGACACCTGATCCAAATTATTAGGAGAACAATTCCTAATAATAAATATCAACAAACAAAAACAATTGAACTCAGATCAAATTTTCAGAAATTTTTTGAAATTTTTGATTTTTGATTTTTTTGTGATTTTTGAGTTTTACAACCTAGGATTGTAATTCGTTGAAGTGAATTATGTGCCTAGGATCTGATACTAAATGATATAATTCGAGATCTGGTAGGACTCGATTCATATCATTGACGAAAATGACTAAACACAGAATTAACAAAATTAAAGGATAGATTGAGAAAATTATGGATGAGAAGTGAAGAATTGAATTGTTAATTCAAATTCTCGAATCAACTAATGGGAGAAGATATTGAAAAACACAAAACAAGGAAATCTATTAAATTTCACAAATGAGTATCTCGATGTGACGTTCAAGGCAAGAAGTTCGCAATCAATAATGATGGAACACCATCACTAAATCCTACACTAAACGTAAGAACTACTACAAGCTTCAAGCTTGATTGAATCTTCTAAATGATGAAAGTGTCAAAAGTCCTTAAACAATTTGAATAATCCTCTATTTATAGAGGGCCAACTTTCATTATTTATAAATGAGTCCAAAAGTGACTCCAAATTACAAATTGACCCCTACACTTTGGGTCACTTCAACTTAGGCCCTTGATGTCTTCAATTATTGCCCAAGCTAACTTCCATACACGGAATTGCTTCTCCTGATCCTCGGATCAGCATGTTGGAGTTTTCTTTGGTGCTTTCACATTGCCCATATTTCGGTTCCTTTTGACTAGACCTTGAGATATAGGGCTAGAAAGATTGGTGCTTCCCAAAATAATATCATATATATCAACATATAAATCATGAATTATCCACTACATGTGCCTTGTATAGGTATCCCTAATAAAATGCTAAGTCTCGGGCCCTATATCACTTGGTAGCAAAAATGTCAATATCAACATAGAACAGATGAAAGAATGGTATAGGATTACCATACAACCTAGCTACCCAACCCACGAATTTTATTTAGTCCAATTATTAAATCTATAAGCCTAGAGATAGCACCATGGAGCCTACCTGTCTTCCGACGATAAAGCGCTGCAAAATCTTAAATCGTGCTCCAGCTGATGTCAAACTGTCTGTAAATATTCTGAAACTTATATAAATGAATTTTATACATTAATACAAGTCTAATGGTGTATTTTATGCTATGTTACGGACTGGGCCCAAAATCAGGCCTAAAACGGGCTTATGAGGCCAATATGCTGAAACTAAAAATAAATTTCACTATGGGGTTCCCAACGTTATTAGAAAATCTTGCTAAAAATTTAGCATAATTCAAGTGCGGGAATGATTTCAATCAACCCGGATAGATTTGACCCTAAAGGGGTCAAAGATTCAACCTTTACAGATTTAACGTTGGAATACGGATGTATTCTTGATACTAGAAGCAATGAGTATTCAAATATTGAAGAAACACTCAATAATAAATGGATTATAAGATGATTTCATCAATTCAACTTTTGGTGCCATTAATGGTTGATCTAAGAATTTGAAGAATTTCATTACATAATTCGAAGGAGAGACTTACCAAATTGCATAGAAATCGAAGGAAACAAGGTAGGGAAGGTGCTCCACCTTGGGATGATGTTTGGGAGAAGTTTTTCACTTAAAAATATCTTGGAACAAAGTGGGTTTGTAAAAATAATATATTGGGGTTGTGAAGGGTTTAAAAACTATTTTCCATAATTTTACAGGAGATCACGACGTTATCCCTATTGTGATAGGATTCCATCACATCGTGATCACTATCGTGATGGAATTCTAGAAAAATTAGTAGCTCATCATGATAAGCATCACAACGTGATGCTTATCGTGATGGCCCTTCTGCTGTATATTTTTTAGAAACTTCAAACGGGGTCTTGAAATTGAAACGGAGTCCAATTTTGACAAAACATATATGTTTTTTTAGTGGAAAGTATATTCCAGACTCGATGAGATCAACAAAATTTACATTGTAGGTCTTTTGAGAAAAATGACCCCTCAACCATGCTTTAACCAAAATAAAAAAATTTCAAACTTTCCGCAAAATAACTCAAATCACGACCGAACATCTTGGGAGGCATACCAAGTGTCAACCTAGCCTAACTTCACCATTCTAGAGCTGATGTAAGTGTTAGGATCCAATATGACACTCCAAATATCGAATTATCACTCAAACTACTCTTTAGGCTATAAACTTAACTAAAATCCACAGTCTCACATAACTTTCAAATGAAAACTCCAAAACACAATCTTAAGGTCAAGCTTGACTTTGTTTGGTATTCTAGAGCTAACGGAACTGTCAGAATTAAATTTCGAGATTGTCTTGAAGGAAAGTTTACTTTGGCCAATGAGTAACTAATTTTAGGCTCTAAAATAGGGAATTTGAGATATTTCTTAACTGAGTTGCCAGGGATATGAACTGTCGGTTCTAGCAAGTCATAAATGACTTGAGGTAACTACCAAAATTCTTTAGAATGCAAAATGCATATTTATCATAGATGACCATGAGGGTCATTACATAAATGCAACCTCCTTTTTGTAAATCATGTCAATAGTGATGCAAAGCAAGAAAAAACCTTAACAAATGATCTGTACTACCCTACTAAACCAAGGAAGCTATAAACCTCAATAGGAGTGGTAAGTCTAAGACAATCAAGAATTGTTGAAATCTTTACTTGATTTACCATAATCCCATTATTAAAAACCATATGCCCGAATAATGCTATATAATCGACCTAAAACACACACTTTGAGAAATCAAATAAAGCCAATATTCTCTCAAAGTCTTAAGTACGATCCTCAAATACCAAAATGCTCCTCCATACATCGCGAGTAAACCAAAACCTCATCGATGAACACCATCACAAACAATTCTAAGAAGGTATGAAAACTCTATAATCATATCAAACAATGCTGATAGGGAATTAATCAACCAAAAAGACATCACTAATAACTTATATTAACTATAAAATGTCGTTATTGTAGTCTTAGTGTTGTCCTCTTCCCTAATCCTCAACTTATGGCAACCTAACCTCAAATCAATCATTAAAATATATTGCAACATGTAATTGATGCTCAACATTAGTTACATATTCTTAATAGTCCCTTTATTTAGTTATTGGTAGTTAATAAAAATACACATCGAATAATCTTTCTTCTAAACAAATAAGACTAGGGCATCCGACAGAGAAATACTCGATATAGTGGAACCCTTACCCAATAAATCCTTAATTTATTCCTTAATCTCTCACAACTCAGTTAGAGTCATACTGTAAGGAGAAGTGGAAATGCCTTGGTGCTTGTATCTAAATCAATAGAAAAATCAATGTACTGCATAGTTGGTAGGCCAGGTAGGTCGGTTGGGAACATATCTATGAACTTAGTAACTGCATGAACCAACTGGAGAGATGAGGTTTCTAAACTAACATATCAATCATAAACAAGATAAGCCAACAAACTTCACCGAACAAACAACTAACTTGAAGACAAGAAATGATTCCAGGCAGTGTGTGGCTAACAAAACCCTTATAAAGAATTAGGGATTCACTGGGTATTTCTAGGTAATAGTCTTGGCATAATAATTTAAAAGTCATAGTGAGGGGATAACTAGTTCATGCCCAGTATCACAAAAATAAAGGATTCACTAGATATTTTGATTTACAACCTAGGATTGTAATTTGACGGAACAAATTACACTCCTAGTCTCTGATACTAAATTATACGGGCCAATTTCCTGAAGGATCTTGATATGTATCATTAATAAAAAATCCATAAACAAAAGATATATGAATTCTTCAAATTTGAGAGAAATTATAGAATCCGAATTTAATCAACCAACAAGGAAAATATTGATTCACCCACAACAGAAACAACTTGATGATCGATTGAGAAACAAAGTCGAAAAGAAATTAAAATATACACCCAGTCCTAAATAATCTCAAAAACACTCGACGTTCATTACAACACGATACCTTTGAACTACGATTATCTACCTACAATGTCTATGGTTAAACTACAAGCTAAGACTAGAAAGCCAAAGGCTTTTACAAAGAAATGTATTCTTCCAAATGATCAAAGACCCCTCAAAAATTTGAAAGACCCTCTATTTATAGAGGTTCAAGTTTCATTATTACACTTGGGCCCAAAAGTGACCCAAAATGACAAATTAGCCCCTATACTTTTGGGCCTCTTCAATTTGAGCTCTGATTGTGATCCAAAGCTTTCATAGCTATCTTCCACGTGTGGTTTTTGTTTATTTGGCTCTCTATTATGCACTTTAAATCTTCCTTTGGTGCATTTATCAAATCCATAACTTGGGTAATCGTGACTAGACCATGAAATATAGGTCTAGCATGATTGGTGCTTTTTCGGGCGTTATCACCTAGGGTATCATAATGAGGGCTCTCAATAATTCAAATATGCTAATATACTGCTTGAAAGGAATGTCACCAACTACAAGAAGTTTTGTGGTCTTACTATATTAATCTAGAAGGTCGTTTTTTGGAATTTTCCATAAAATTACCATTACACTTACCTAAAGTTCCCTAGGTCATATTTTTTTAGTTTATGGGGTTGGTTATAAAATTGGAGATAAAATTTGCATATTTTGAGAATTTCTCTATTTCATTTGGAGTTCTAAGTCTTTGAATGGAATTTTCCCATTCCATCAGCTCTAAAAAGAGGAAATTTGTCTAGGAGGGCCTTTGTTTTGAGATCTAGGATTTTCCTGTTAGGTTTAGCTTATTTGATAGGATAAAGTTGGATTCTAAGGACAAAGTTTAACTTTGATCTTCATTTGATTACCAAGCACTTTGGATTCAAAATTTTTTAATCTTGATTGATCTAAGAGGTTGAATGTTGCCTAGAAGAAGGTCTATATATTGTTTCATAGGGCCTAGATATGTTTGGATATTTTAGAAAAAATTTAAGTTTCACCGACCATGGAGAATATCAAGTCAATAAGTCACTTGATTAGTATTTCAATGATTCCAATAGGTCTAAAATATCATTTACACTCAAAATACATATATGGTTTGTGTTCATTGGGTCGCGGATGAGTTTAGGAAATCTATTTTAATGTTATAGAAAAAATGGGAATTTGATCAATAGACTCGTACGAAAGGGTCATAATGATTCACCAGGCCATACTTTTGTACGGACTGTTCCATGACGTCACAGCCTGTATAGGTGATCGTGGAGCTCAAAATTAGGCAAATTTTAGAATTTCCAACTTTTACTTAAGGGCAATTCAGAACTTTAAATACTCCCAAGCTTTTATATAAGCCTTGCATGACATTTGAATCCATTTTTGTGTTCCAAAACCCTTGTTAAACACAATAAAAAGGTAATTTAACATTGGGAATATTCAATTAATAAATTTTAAAAGACTCAAGACTCTTTGTAAGATTTTCAACTGAAATACTCATTAATTATTGAATTTTAATCATGTAGTAATCCTTACTTCTTATTATTTGCATGAAACACATTGAGAAATTATAAAGAATACATTTTATGAATAAATTTCTATTTCTACTATCAAATTGATCTCGATTTTGGAATTAAACATCATATTTGATATCCCCAATCTCTGGGGACTTGAATTTCATTATATTTCCTAATTCCATAATGGGTTTTGGGGAGTTGAATTTTTTGGTATATTTTTTATGTAGATTAAAGTATTCCAATATGGGTACTATTATCGATGATTTATAATGGTAAACTCATTGGTAAATAGAATATGTGGATCTAGGGGCGTGGCAGAAGGGGGAAGGCATCCCCTTTAGTTGGTTTCTTTGTTATGATAAGTTGAGGCTTGACTTTATTACATAGTGTTGTAGGATATTTTTATGTTTTATGTATTGTAATTTGTATTAATGAGGATTATTTGGGGGTGTTCGTGTGTGTTTAAGTGATGAGTATTCACCCAGGCACTAGAGTCTAACATATTGGGATAAAATAAAGTAATAAAATGATTCTAATGGCTTGATTTGCTATTTCCCTATTGTGTTAAGTTATTGTTCAGACAATTTGATACCCTGATTGGGTTTTATGTACTTGGTTTATATTGATTCAGAATGTGCCCGAGTATGGGCCTTACTTCCATAATTTGATTTTTTAATTGATAGTTCGCTCCTATAGGGGATTGTTGGTTTATTCTATTTTGTTGTGAAATATTTCTCTGTAATTCTAATAATCATATTGTTGTTGGATATTGGAACTTAAGTTTAGAAATACAAAAGTATTGATGATATGTATGGCACCCACTCTTGAAAACTAAGGATTGAGGTGACGGGATTATCCAGTCTTTCTAATTTAGTCTAATGTGGTGGAGCTTTCTGATCTTGCTAATTAAGATTGAGGTGGCTAGTGATACATGGGTTAGATATCCCCTATGGGTCCTGACCATACCATAGAAGTGGAAGGTTTATATGGTAAGTTGAGTACTTATCATTTGGTACTAATATTGAATGATTGTTGAAATGGTAACAACCTCCTAGTTATGATAAATAAATAAGAAAGATTATGAAAAAATGATGATACGAGATAGGTAAAGTGTTTATGATGTGTTTTTTATGGTTATTT
>JBDJHY010218405.1:0-11255 GCA_039654485.1 Withania somnifera | reverse complement strand
GAATTGTTGCGATTCTTCCTGAATAGCCTGGGGCCCTTAGGAACATGCCTTACAATTGAGAATTTTTATTCATCTTACTATTTAATAACTCATAATTTTTATCCCCTCACATATAGATTATGGATTGTTATGCCAAGACCATGACCTTAGTTATACAAGGTATACTCCCATTCGTATAGCAGGGTTCGTCTAGACGCCGACGAGATTATTTCTTGAATTTAGGCTCATCTCCTTATTTCTCGTGGTTGTTTAGCATATCTTTCTTATGTTAGAGATATTATCATTGAGTCTGTGACTCCTGAGTTAATACCTATTATATGTGAGCATCTTGATATGTTTTCTACGACCTACCCGGCCTACCAACCTAAGTGAGATAATGATTTTAGCATTAAGTTAGAATTAGGCACTATGCCCATTTCTATTTCTTCTTATCATATGACACCTACTGAGTTTAGAAATCTCAAGACTCAGATTCAGGATTTCATATAATAAGGGTTAAATTTGACTGAGTATTTTTCCATGTGGTGCTCTTATTTTTTTGTAAAGAAGAAATACAGGTCTATGCATATGTATATGACTACAGATAACTGAATGGTGTGATCGTGAAGAGTAAGTGTCTAAAGCCTCGTATAGATGACTTGTGTGATCAGCTTCAGGGTTCAACCATTTTCTCCAATATTGATTTAAGGTCAAGGTATTACTAGTTGAGGAACGGACCGAGGATATCCCAAAGACTATATTAAGACTCGATATGGGAACTATGAGTTCCTTTTTATGTCTTTCGGGTTGACTAATATACCCTATCTTTTCAAGGCACAATTTTACAAAAACCATAACCAACAAAGTCGAATAATCGAGACTCACAGATATTTCCCATAAACCCACTGTCTATGTTTTAGAGTCATGGAAAGACCACTTAGGATTATGGGGTAACTAATCGCAATCCAGCAACCAAACGTAGCCAAGAAATAGACTAAAGGGCTAATAGGGTACTGGGTGCCAACCAGGAAATGCCAACTCAAGGATGTCTATTTATCACAATTATCTCCCATTTATAATAGTCTAAGATCGTAAGCATAACCCACTTGTCGCCCAACAAAGCACTCGCAAATACAACATCAAAGATTCCTGGAATGCCCCTAAAATAACCAAAAGCTCACAAATAAACCCCAACAATCATGAAACTATAAAAAACATAATCTAGATGTTAATACGAGTTTAACAATATCCATATAGCTATAAAATAGCTTGGGTTAAAATATGGATCAGAATGGGCCTACAGGCCCGCGAATCTAAAAGCTCAACTAAAGTGTATATAGAAATATCCCCCAAATCATAGGAAATATATACCCAATGTTCAGAGCTAAACCACGCAAGAATGAAGTTAGAAATCAAAGGTTAAAGTTAAATAATCTTGGAAATTTTGGATTTTTTGGGTGAAATTCAATGAAATTAAGGGGGAATCTTACCAATAATAGAAGAAGAATCAAAGAAATTACATTTTCAACGTCACCCACAAGTTTATGAGAAAACCCAAGTATTTTAATAGAGTTTTAAGAGCTTTAGAAAAAGAGGAAATTGAGTAAATAGTTGAAATCTTGAAATTTCAGCTATTTTTACTCGCTGGATAGGACACCTACGCGATCACGTTGAAATGGCTCACGATCACGAGCAGGCTTCAGGCAACACTTTGCAATTACGAAAAGGGGAATTGCGATAAAAAATGTTTGGGGTAGGTTGGTCACACTATCTCAAAAAAAGGGATGCCGCCACGAAAAAGAAGTGGGTGGTGCATTGCGATCACATGGAACTAGGTCATGATCGTGAAAAAAAAAAAATAATAACCTGCACCAGATATAAAAGAAACCAACAACTTTTTGAAAATGGAAAGCTATGTTTGAAATGCATCCATAAATCGATGAACCGAAACCAAATATGCTAGCTATATGAAAATGATATTCTATACTATACAGTATAAATAAAATTCCAATCCAAGGAGGCTTCGAAAAAATGCTTACCAAAGTTTTCACTCGGCTAAAATAACTAACTTTCCAACCAAGTACTCGAAAAGAGCTCAGTTGGCCCAAAAATCGAAAGAATCACCCACCTAACCTAAACTCAATATTTTTAAGCTGATGGACCAGTCGTATTTTCAATCCAAGGCTCCAATCAAAAAATGAACCTCTAAGCTTCCAAAATGGCGGATAAAGCACACAAGCTCATAACATTATATAAACTCAAAGCAAAACCATTCAAACTGAAACCAACAACTCATCTAAGCTAAAATTCACATTTCGAAGCTAATGGAACTATTAAAATTTGATTCTGAGACAATTTTCATAGAATATTGACTTAAGTCAACAATTTCGATATTCAAGGCTCTAAAATAGGAAAACAAACATAACAACAAAATGAACAACCCAATAAACGAACCAGTCCGGATAAGTAATAAATAAATTTGGGCCTCTGCAAGAGAGCTTAGGAATGTAAAAAAATAAAAATGCCAATAAGGGTCATTAAAAGTACTGAGATAAAAGAAATCGTCTAAAATTCACTAACTAAACTCGGATGTTCCTAGATCATATGGACTCACCACTTGCTAAGCTAAAGGGAATGTAAATCATGACAATCTGATAGCATTGTAAAGATGCCTCAGTTTATATTGTAAAATGATATATGCACAAAAAGTATGTATTAGTACACGAATGGTACTAAGTATGCGGGCATACAACATCTAAGAAATGAAATATACTAAACCATTCTGACTGAAGATATTGAACTAACTAAACTTGGGCTAATATAAAAATCATAAAATGAGGTGAAATGACATAAATATATCATGAAGTAAACTAAAAATATGAAAACATATACAACTCTGAGTTAAGTTGAATAATGAAAAGCCAGTAAGTCAAGCATCAAATCTGTATTCATGAACTATAATTGATAAATGAAGGTGTAAACTATACTGAAAACTAAACATATAAGTAACATTGAACATTGTCAGGTAGAAATGTTAAACTGACAAGTCATTTACTAAATGGCATAAACACTGTAACACAAACTATAAGATGAAAACATTAGGAGATTCTCTTAAAAGAAATAAATCATAAGAGAAATATGGAGTTCAACGTACCCAGTTGAAAGGGTACCCTATACCCAATAAAAGGTATAGAACCTAGTTGGTATGAATACACTAAGTTGAATTCCAATACATCGAAGGTTGTTTCTAGGATGATGATGTAGTTTTTGGATTCGGGTATCAACCTCATTGATAAAGAACCCGATTCCTCATTCGCTTGGTTTTATAAACTACTCTTAAATCTAAAGAATTGATGCTCATTCTGATCTGAACTAATTATGCTAGTAGTGACATATAGGTTCACACTAAAGATGAATACTAAACTAGTAAAATAACAATTTCTCTAAACCTGTACTAGCATGCTAATTAATTTAATCCTAAAAATACTGATTAATGCTTAATTTAAGCTTAAAACTTACAATTATCTGAAAAGATCAAAATATAGTGAGAATGCTACACGATATCCAAAAAAAATTGATCCTTTTATGCATAATTTCTCAACTGTGGAAATACTATTTAAGAAATGAAAATCATGCTCAAGAATGAAAATAAATTGAGTTCTATCTTATAGTCATGAGAAAATACAATCAATAAACTGAACCAATAGCAAAAAGAAAAATCTTTCATGAGAAATTGGACTAAATTAAAATCATGCTGAGATATTGGAATAATCTGAGTACTATATTATCACCATAATAATTTTGAGAAAGCTTGTCTAATATGACTATGAACATGAAAATATCACATGAGGCTAAATTTGAATCATTTAGATAAATTTAATTAAGAACCCTACTCTTGAAATTCATGAAATTTAATTTAAAAGTTATAATTTGGGGATGAGAGTAAAAGAAATCTCTTATTGAGTAGCCGTATACATGTTAACTGAGCTTAAATGGAGAAACATTAGATGGAAGCTTGATTTTGATCTCTTTGAAGAAGAAATTTGTCATGGTTCTTGAAAGGATTTTCTCTAAGTTATGAAGACGTGGTATAAGAGAATAAATGAACTTGGAATGTGATATTTCACTTAATACGTTATACAAAGCCAATACTACATAGTTTGGGGCCTTAAAAGTATAGAAAAATACCTAACTACCCTTTATTTAATGAGTTGAGAAGGAATCTAATTGAGACAACATGGTCTACAGTGCGAAGCTAGTCGTTCAGCCCTACCTCCCCAGCACGGGGCCAATCACATGATTTTCTATATGTAGTCCAAGCTCGTCCAAATGTATATCCATGCACTCTGAATTATTTTTAAACCTTATGGGGTAATAGATGCTCATTTTAATGCGCTAGAATAGCTAATAGCTAAGAAAATCTAAGAAGAAGCATAAAACCCCCGAGGTATTACACAGCGACCTTAAAATAATTAATTTTCCAAACTTTAACTTTAAAAAAAAAATCCCAAATATTCAAGCTTTTACGTGGTTTAAAATAATGAAATAATTAATAAAATAATAAATATATGCTAAATTTTTTTTTCATAACATAAAGGTCCTAAATATGAATTTTCATTAAAATTGAGTTCAAATAGATAAAATCCCATTTTTTTCCTCAAGAAATTTAAGTATAATAGAAGAAAACCAGATGAAAAATTATGAAAGAATACAAGGATGAAGGTTTCAAGCTGACCCCTTATTAAACCAAGAAAAATTCCATAAGAATCGATCTATTTTGAGCTCTAAAACTCCTAACGTGCTTAAAATACAGAAAAACACGAACTATAATTTAAGCACTTTCTTCATTGCACTAGAAAATCTGCACCAACCTTTTTTTTTTTACTAAAAAGGTTAAAACTTCATCATCGGAGAGTGTAAAGTCCTTTTTTGTTTTTTTGTTTTTTTACAGTAGTTCTAAAATGTTAATATGAATCTATTGTTACTATCTAAATACCAAAAAACTGTTCATTTGCTTTACGTTACACAAATAAAATTTAAGTTAAAACTCTGAACAAGTACTTAAAACTCATATGGGACTTCCTGAACACAAATCAATGATGTAAACAACTTGCAAAGTATATTTTGGACTTGGTAAAATAAACAAAATACTCAAACAAGGTCATGTTAATTAGATGTTGATCAAAGTCAACTCTGAAATTAAAAAATCTCTAAATTTCTAAATAACATCTCAAAACACATCCAATAACATAGAGAACTGAATCAAACCTTCAACTAGACTAAATATTACCCTTCCGACCTAATAGAATCATCAAAACACAAAAATAGCATTGTTAACCTCAAATTCAAAGTCAAACTTTAATTTTAATTTTTTCCCGCATCTCGTCTTAATGATCAAAATCCAACCAAAAGGCTAAAAACCCAAACCAATGGTCCGTCTATGCTAAAATCGATATTCTGTAGCTAACAAAACTATAAAAATTGTGTTCCAACCTCGCTATCACCAAATAATAACTTTGTTCAACTCTCTTACAATTTCAACTTTCAAAATTCAAGAACTCATTCAAACCTCACATGGGTGTCGTGAGACCAGAGCAAAGAGTTCAACTAACCTAAAAAATTTTTTTGGAGCTAACAGCACTGATGAAATTTTAATACAGCTCAATTTCTATGAATATTTATCAAAATAAATCATATCAACTCTCAAACCTTTCAAAATAAAGAACTTGCATATTTCTCAATCAACCACTTAAAAAAGCATGCCACATATCCTTGCATATCACAAGTACTATAAAAGTAATACTAGAAGAGATAAAATAATTTAAAAATTGTAAAACAACAATGAGAATTGTTACATAATTTTTCCTAAAAGAGTCATTTCTCTTCAGCAAAACAGAAAAAAAAAAAAAAAAAGAAAAAAGAAAAAAGGTCTTTGTTATCCCAACCACTGCACAAAATCCATTTTTTATGTCTTTTTTTACATTAGTAAAGGTATTGTCAGTGTAACTCATTTTGTAACTTGGACGTTGAATTATCTTTTGTTTACATATAAAGGGCAAGGAGCAGTCCAAATGAGTTGTTATATAATATAGTAATAAAGATTGTCTTCAGAGACGTGAGTTGTGGAAAACCATATCCTTTTCTGATATTCTTTGGGAGAATCTAGTAGTACTATTTATGAAGACTTGTGATATTATGAGGCTAGGTACTATAAAATGAAAAAACATAAAAGAGGTTTAATTGAGAAAAATATGAAGAATAAAAGTGAAACCTAATATTATGAGCTTAAATACAGTGCTTAGTTGACTTTATTTGTTGGAAAGATCAAGGAAAATAATTGCATATTGATTAGAAAAGAAAAGGTATGGTTCTGTACCGGAGGGGTATAGTATTAGTACTTTCTTACGGACATTCACAATGTGATGATATATTTCATCATAATTAAATGAAGAAGCTGGTAAGAGCGGTGCAAATGAATGAATATATAATAATGTTTATTAAATGACATGGTTAATAAAGGAAAGACTGATACACAAGGTTGCATAAATTTCGAAAATATTAACGAAAATGAGTTCACTTCTACCATAAAAAAGTTCGAATACTAATTTTTTTGATGCTATCACAAAGAACGCAACATAAATTATAGATGGAAAGCATTACTTGAAATAAATCACGATTAATGCTTTTGGATGTTCTCAGAAGTTGCCAAAAGAAAGTATGACCAACAAGTTATATTATAATAAATATTTTACAAAAATAACACTTCTTGAAAATTATATTTGAAACAACTTATATTTATCAATTCTCAACATTAAGATACAACTCATGACTCATATTCTTATAAGTTTATACCGGCCTCATAGAAAGAAACAAGGAAGATATTAAATTAATGTAACTTTTTTACATTTTATTCACGATTATGTTGGTTTAGTTCTAATTTTTGTACGTCCCTTTTAATTCTTTTAAATGATTTATGCATTGAAAATTCAATAATTCACTACAAGCTCTAGAAATTACGTCTGATGATGTTTCTCATAGCTTAGAGTACTGTATGTACTGTTTTAATCTATTTCAGAGTTAAAAAGCTTGAAATGCTAATGTAAGGTTAGAAAATATATATTTTTCAATCATGCACAATCTTGTACCTCTTAAAATCAAAATATGTAGTATCATGTGTAGAACTAATTCAACTCTAATGGTTTATATCTTTAGGTACAAAAGACATCATTAATCATATTGACCTCCATAAATATGTCCTCATACATGACATACACACACATGTATGTTGAAATGTGCCAAAGTCTTTTGAGTAGTATTTTCAGACAATTCTTGAATTTCGTTGCGCACTTACTTAGTATGTTTTCAATTTCTTAAAAAGCTCGAATAATCAATTGTAATAGAGATTTTTAACCAAGTCTCATACAATAATAAAGTGCATTATTGATAGTTGTTGTCAATTTTCTTTTTGTACATTATTACTGTTACTTTTTCTTTTTCTACATAATTTAGGTTCAGGACTCCTAAGTAATAGAAATGATATGGTTCACCAATAATTTGTTACCAGCTAAGACTATAAACGACTCCTGAATGCTGTTCTTAGTATAAAAAGATCTTTTGTCTGGGTTTTAGGGTTTACAATGTGATTTTTCATGTTTAGATAAGTTAAATTTTAAATGTGAATTTTTGGATCCCAGTGGTCCACGAATCGAGGAACTTGACCACAAATCATGGATCAACTCATGGGTTGGACCTCATGTTTGATCTTTGCTAAGTTCAAACAACGAGATAACTGTACAAGCTACGGATCGAGTAGATGAGTCGTAGGACGACACGTGGAACGAGTCACAGATGAGCCTATTAACTTACCAAAACCACGATTCGTTCCATGAACAATTACAAAACCCTATTTTCTACTATTTCTTTCATAGTTGAAACTTGAACCCTGTAAACTCGTTAAAAGATTCTAAAGCTATTTCCAAAAATTCTAAAGAGGCTTTTCAATACCTAATCATTGGGTAAGCTTTCAAATCCACAATTTATCTATTTTTAGTAAGTATTTCATCATGTGATCTTCAAATTTTTGGTTTCACAAAAAATCAATTTGGAGCTTTCTGACATAAGATTGAAAATGGTGTTTTGGAATTTTTAAGATTGATTTCAACTCAAAAGTGGATAAAATTTCACGCTTCAACTTCTTAAGATATGGGTAAATAGATTTTGAAATAAAATTCTAGTTTTTATCTTGTGGAATCAAAGTTGACTTTTTAGACCTAAAATGAGCAAAGTGGGTATTATTGACTTATGTTTACTTGTAGAACTCATTTTTGATATATTGAGAACGTTTTGAATTTATTCAAAAGATCAAAACTCAACATTAAGTTTCGTGGTTTTACTTTGAGGTAGGCTATGACTTAATTTTCTTAAGATTTTACTTGGGAAGTTACCGGTAGTGTAAAGTATGCTATGGGTTGAGGAAAACTGGTGAGCTCAGGGATTTTTAGGATTGATTATTTATTCATACTTTGGTGATGCCTGTGTGGGATATTTTTTTGTTCTTCTTTAGGAGGAAACTAGTTTATCATTTGGTATCCAAATATGAACTTAAGAGGTTTTGGTAAAATGGGACTTAGATCCCCAAGATGATTTTGACGCGATAAGCATGTTTTCATGGGAGATTGTTATTATGTTTTTTTTTTGTTTTATATGAATATTACCTAAAATATTTTCTTATTATTATGAAATTTGCATGCTCATTATATCATAGATCATATGAGTAGCTTGGTGAAGTTATTGATTTTTTATTTGATAAGCTAATGCATTCCAGAATTGTAAGGTCTTAAATTACAAGTGATCATTTCTCTTACTTAAATGTGAGGTTTGATATGATGAGTTATCCGATGGATTCGCGGGATGGAGAGGATTGGTTATATCGAGTGATATTAAAGGTTGATATATGGCCTAGCTAGCCATCATGGGTGCTATACTGGAGCTTATATGTTTAAAAGGTATAAATCGAAGTACGTATTGCATTGCGTATCACCCTGCATCATTGCATTTCATTATTTACACATACATCTTTATCCTTATTGAATTATGACGAAATGTTATTCTATATTATTATTGAAGTGCTGAATAATTATTTAAGTGCATATAATTTATTTGATTTAATTATTCATAAGCTCAATAGGCCTATGATGCCTATTGAATACAAGTGAATCGAACTCACTCCTAATCTTTTACATTATTTCGATGTAGATCATGTACGAGTAGACCTCCCAAGTAGAGGATCATTCTAGAGAGCTCAACCAAGGTTTTGGTGACGTTCTACCATCAAAGATTACCTCAAATTCATTCATAATCTACATTATGTATTTTTGGTTTGCATGTACAGTATAGTTACTATTTTGTACTTTTTTAGGATCTTGTATTTAGAGTTGCTCTTGCATAACTGACAATTGAACCTTGAGATATTTTAGTACTATTTTGATTTTAGTTCTATGTCAATTTTGATTGAGTTTTTTTGAAGTTTATTCATAATTTTCCTGTTATGTATTTGTTTCAGCGTTTCAATATCAACATGATTGACTTCCGTACCATGATAGGGTTCTGTCAGTTTCATCACCAACTTTGGGATTCTTATTGTGACAAGTTGGTACTAGAGCGCTAGGTTCACCACTCATGTGTACAAGAGCAAAATGTCTAATAAAGTCTTTTGGATCTATATGATGATGTTTGTCTCTATATTCAAGGGTGCATGTGACATTTTCATTAAAATTTTATCTTTTGATTCATTATTATGCAAGTTGGTCAGTTTTGAAATAAAATTTATCTTTCGTTATCTCAACAAAAGGTGAGGATGCATTCAACTGCTTTGGTAGTAATATGCTGGACCCTATTAGCGAGGCCTCGGCAATGAGTTGAGGCTGAGTATGAGGGTATGGTAAAGGTAGGGGTAGAGCTTGTTGTGCAACATGAACTAGGAGATGTTATACGGAGGAATCCCTCCAGCTAGATATTGAGCTTACAGATGTACTCTATCAAATAGAGGGTGTAGGACCAACTTAGGTTCTATAGAGTTTTGTGGTATCCTAGTGTTACAAGACACTATCGTTTGTGTTTTGAGTTTATTATAGGAGATAGAAAAGTTATGATCTTTCTTTTTACTATATATGGCTCCCCCCTTAAGCTCGACGAGCACAAATAACACGAGAATGAATGCATAGGAGTGCTGCAAACTAAATCAGTATTGTACCATCTCGTTCATGGGGTCTGTTCCCCGAAAGAGCCAAACCAGGGGGTTTACATCCAATCAGTATAAGTCTCAGTGTTTATGCCCCGAAAGACCAGACCTTTAAATCAAATGCAGGGTCTGTGCCCCCAATAGTGCCAATATCAAGGTCTATGACCCAGAGGACTACGCATCTATATCAAATGCAGGGTTTGTGCCCCAATAGTTCCCTAAGAAACTTTGTGACATTTTAAAAATTATATCCCACTATATTTCAAAAATATAGCCATACCCCTATGTAGTCTGGCATAAGTATACGTATAAGTAGTAAACCGCCTTTTCATCAGATGTCAGGCCAGGAAAACATCCAATTTTTAGTCAATTTGGAATATGCCCCAACCAAAGCCCCAGGTAGCGCCTGTGCTCAATATACTAAAACTTAAAATATAACACAATAATAACAATAACAACAAAGGGAAGGAACCGATAAACTAGGATCGACAAAACGCCACCAGATAAGAAATCATCTCATTTCACTCTTCATATAGTGGCCCAAACATAGACAATAAAGTACGAGGTTGCCCGCGATAGGACCGAGACATTCATGTGTATCTCAACCCCCTCTATACCCCTCTATGGGGTCCCCAAAAGCAAGTAAAGATAAATATATTATCTAAACAGAGGCATCCAACCAAAAGACCATTCCACACAGCTAGCCACACCAAGAAGTATAATATAATAGCACGATTGGCATTTCAAAGATAACAAAACTGTCGAAATTTGATTCTGAGCACAGTTATTAAGAATTTACTCTCAAATTCAACCATTTCATGGTTCAGCCTCCAAAACTAGGAAATTGAGATAACGGGATGTAGAATTCCCAAGGAACCAAACTAACAGTCCTAGTAAGTCATAAACGACTTGGGGCATCTATCAAAAAACCTCTAACTATAAAAAAGGTATCATGACCCGATTTCTTTGATCATGATGGAACCTACTATACCACCAGTAGGAGAACCAACCCTGTAGTACAAAGTCGAAGTGGAGG
>JBDJHY010218394.1:0-11255 GCA_039654485.1 Withania somnifera | reverse complement strand
GAGATAATCCTCGACCGAGTTGCCAGGGATCCGAACTATCGGTCCCAGCAAGTCATAAATGACTTGGGGAAACTACCGAAACGCCCTAGGATGCAAGTCACTGCATATGTATCATAAATGACCTGAAGGGTCATTACATTGATGCTTATTAATCTTTGACATGAAATTTTGTTTATGATGGACATGATTACATAATTTTAAAGTGATAGGACCTTTTACACATGCTATTGTATGTGGTCAACCATGTAATAGAGTGTCTCTTTCCAAAGCTAGGATATCAAACCCAATGACCTTGTGGTTAGAAAATAATTAATTTCAAGTTTAAATTTATATTCAATAAGTGAGATACATTAAAAATAAAGTAAGAAGTTGATTTTAAACTAATGAACAAAATAGTAAAGGTGTGAACTTTGGGTTGTAACCAAGACATGGAGAATTCTAGGGTTAATACTTACACCACATTTATGTATATTTATGGTTATGCATTGGTCATGGTATCTCAAGACTCTAACCTTGTACAAGAATTTAATACCTAACTACATCGTTCAATGGGGATAGGCCAATAATTTTTTTTCATTAAGTTATCTTTCCATTTTATAACCAAGAGTAGTGATATAGGAATATCTCTATCCTAGATGCTAATTACTCTTAAATACCTCATAAAATATGATTGATAAACCCTATGTTCAACGTTTTAACTCCTTATCCGCCTATTAAATTAAAGGGTAGCTATAGATTTATCCTTAATGTCGTGAATATTTCGAATAGTAAGCATAAGAATGTAGGAACAATAAAATATGATAAATAACATAAAACAACCATAAAATAGGTAAAAAAAAAATTATTTTATCATTTACCCAAAAAATACAGTGTTTAGACACTAATAAGTTTACAAACAATCTCCATGAAAGAGTTCATAAGTAAAAATACAAGAAAACTAAAGATAAGAAGAAGAATCCAAGATGTAGAGGACTAGCTCTCCTGTTTGCTTCTCCAATTTTTTGTTGGTTCCAAATATAAGTGAATATGTGATGTTTATCCCTTTATATACTCAAAATATTAGTTCAGAATCCCTCCTATAAAGTATATTAAATATCAAATCAGTCTGAACACTTTACACAACTTAAAACCCACTTCATAGAAGTGTTTTGTGAGTTGTGTCATGTGATTGATTTAGGGGAATTAAGGGTGAAATTAATGGTTTATGGAGAGGTAAAGGAGTAAACACCTGATAAAAACACTATTACATTTTGTTCATTTTTTCCTAGAAAGGGTGCAGCGTGCAATTGCTCCCAAAATAGCCCACTATATCAAGTGTTTGCTAATCATCTTGACATGTATATTCCTTGATACTTTCTTCATGTTTATCTTGATAATTGATTATATCATCATACTAGATCAAAAAAATATTAAAATAATCTGTAAAACAAATTTCATACATCAAAACTGAGTCCCCATAAGCAAATCTCCGTATCTTTGAGACAATAAACACAAGATAAGCTAGCTTTCACTAGTTGCAC
Organism: Withania somnifera; assembly: GCA_039654485.1. NCBI lineage: Eukaryota > Viridiplantae > Streptophyta > Magnoliopsida > Solanales > Solanaceae > Withania > Withania somnifera. Next base: position 9,735 of record JBDJHY010218394.1, on the reverse strand, counting down.
TCATGTGGTCAACTCCTTCTTAAATAAACCTTGTTAGATTGTGTACAGATTGAATTTGTCTCAAAATATATTGAAAATTCACTCCAAGACATTTCCAAAAACATATCAAGCAAGAACCATCAACAAAACACCATCAAACTGAGCGAAACAAGCATTTGCTAGTCTAGTAGTAAACTAATATATTGTCATGTGATTTGCTCCTTGTTTTCTTATTCTTGTAGATTTTATCCAGACATGTATGGACTTAATTTAAACTTAAATATATTACTAAAAGAACTTATAAAAATCATTAAACCATACAATGTGTAAAACACCAATAAAATACACTAGAACTAACCTAAACTAGCCCGGTTGCACTAATTATCCATCTAATCTCTATCTTCCATTTAGAAAAACTTTTTGAAAAATGCACATTAAACATTATAAACACGATTCTAGCACATATTTATACAATTATTACCATATAATCTCATTAACACATCATGTTATCTTCCAAACCAATATAAAAGGTAGGGATAAAAAAGGAAAATATTGGTCTATACAAGCTCTAATCAAGACCCCACACTTAAGCTTTGTTTTTCTTCAAACAAATCAATACTCACATATGAATCAAAAATATCATTAATTGAAAAAAGACACTTAAGATAGAACTATAATGATTATCATAGAAGAAAAGTATACAACAAGTATGTCACAAAATCTTCTTCAAAACATGTGAATAAATACTCAAAACCTCCTAGCTTCAAGAATTGACTCTCCAAATTACATAAGTCATGTATATTACTCAATAAACACAACACATAGATAACCTATATTTCGTTAAACATGTTACCTTACAAAAAGAGAGTCACTCAAATCACTTGCAGTTATAACAATTAGCACTAAGATGGGTATAAGGATCGAATATCACTCACTCTCCCAAAGAACTCACAAGTTACATATGATGGACCATAGGATTTACCTTACTGTAGTACTAGTCTAATATAAGAATATTAAATTTCAAGATTATGTAGGACTTTAACGGTCATAATATAGGCTAAATGATGCATAGGAAATATTCTGTCCAGTAATAGTGACTTCTTCCCAAGTGCTTTAATACATCACTTTTTTCATTAGGAACATTCTTCAAACTCCTATCTCACGCCACTTTTATTTCTCTTGACTCATCTTTGTCTTTACCCTATCTTTAATCAAGTTCACATATCAATATTATGGAGTAATTTCAATCAACACATGATTCATTTTTTTTATCAATTTTTTCTTTGTCATTGCTCCCTACACATGACATAGATTTTTTAACACTAATAGATATACTTTGAAGGATTCAAGTTTACTCATTCTTTTCATTATTTTCATTCCTTTTTCAAATTTATTTTTCAATTAAATCACTTAGCAGTTTTGGACCAAATTAAAGGACTATGAACGAAAATTAATAGGCTACATATAAGGCTACCAAAGAATATCCTAAAGGCACAATGAGGATAACTAGGATAATACATAAAGGGTATATAAAAAGAGGAATAAAATAAGGCTATCAAAAGAAGCCTATATATCTCCTATACATACCATCATCGTTTAGCTTTCCAAACAAACATTGAAAGTTTTAAACGTCATTATGCAACATGGAATACACAATAACCTTACATACTCCTTACAGATGTTCAAATTAAGAAGGATCCCTTAATACTATCAACCAAGAAATTGCATGAATTTATATTTAAGCTAAAATCATACAAGAGATAAATAAATAATCCTAGGTGTCTTAAAATTAGTCATTGTAACTTAATTTCTAGAATGATTTAAAATTCAAATAAAACTTACACCAAGTAGGTATGTAGCCTAACAAGAGCACCTATTATCCAGTCAATGAAAGGGTTCTACTTTATTACATAATGACTAATTTTTGTCAAGACAGTCATCATCCATCCATTATCAAGAAAAGTATATGACATATCACTAAAATAATTCTAAATTTATTCCTAAAAAATAAAAAGGGATACTGGTTCAAAGGGTTTCCCCTTAAACAAAACCGAAAAGAAAAATTAAGGGGTGGATGAAGTGTGCTTCTAAACAGAATCAAAGAAGAATGAACTAAAATAGTTTAAAAATTATCCAAAATAAACTTATAGCACACTTCATCCTAAGAAGATAGGGAGGATTTACCACCCAAAACATTATATCACACTTTCTCCCCAAAATAGAAATTAAGAATAAGGATAGAAAACTACCTGAAGCCTCTAGGCCTAGCTAAAATTTCAATCCTAAAAGGGTCTGAGGGACCCCAAAACTCAGTATTTTCATGATTGTTAGCTAATATATAAGGTACATTAGACTTTCCCTCAACCCGTGAACACAAAATAAAAACAAAACCATAGGTGATAATGAAAGATGCATACAAAAGTAAGAAAACTACCTTCAGTTGGGTTTCATCCCAAGCAGCGCTTGATTTATTGATATAGAATAACTCGCATCACATATAAAACATGATACCTTGATCTTTTGCTCCAACATGGAGGTCTTATTCTTATTTTCTTTAATTGTTGACTTATTAAGAACCTTACTGGAAAATTCGAATAGAAAAAAAAAACCTTGGTCATGAATGAAATATACAACACGTACTTTACTCAACCTAATGAAAATTTTATGTGATTTCGTAGAGATGACATATTTCTATCTTATATATCCCTTCTTAAACATTGATATTGGCATTGGATTAGGGATGTAATATGCAAGATTAATACTTTAACGGATCTGTCGAACATAAACCTCATTATTTTGTTGAAGATCAAGTGTGAAAAAGAAAATCAGTGAAATAAGATTTTTTTCGTTCTCCTTTTGTATATCCTCCCTTCAATTGAGCTATGAAAACATCATTATTTTATATAATGTTGGAATTTTCATTTGTCTAGAAAGACCACATTGTTGAAAAATATGTTGAATCAATTATCTTAACAATGCATATATACATTAGCTTCATGAATGGAAACTATCGCTATATAAGTTGAACAGGTGTCAACTATTATTTATTTCATTGAATGTCGTACTATAGGCGTACCACCAAACGTAAATAAAATATATTTTCTGAGATCAAGATTTATATGGGCAAGACAAAATCGAGCATCTGCATAGCTATTTATTTCTAACTTGGATGCACTAGAGTAAAACAATTTCATATTAATTATTCAGCAAAATAACTCAATTTATGCTTAGCATCTTTCCAGTTTCTTCTTGTTGAAGAAGAAATGAATCTTGATAATAAACTATAAAGAAATATCAACTTAAATATTATTGACAAGCTACATTAATATCTCAATTGAACAATAAGTGGAGTTTCATCACCAATAAACGCTTCATGCTTTTGGAGCTCAGAATATATCTTGGTTTATGTCAAGCTATCTTAAAACCATCATAATACTAATTGATGTGTTTTATCCATATAAAATCACCTCAAAACCATTTCAATGCATGTAGATTGTTGGGGAAATATTATATATTTCAAATGCTTCAAGTATACATATTTAGTAATATGCATTTCTAACTATCTGATTAAGAATCTTGTCAGGAAAATTCAATGGGACAAACCTCATCTATGGAAAAAAGAGCACAATGCATATTATACTCACACAAATTAAAACATCACTTAAATATTTAAAATTATACTTAGAAGTACACAAGTGCATGAATTCACTAACATATTATACTTGCTATCCATTTTCATGGGATTGAAATTGATCTTTCCTTATATTAAGAAATCTCACCGTCATTGGCGTACTGAATGGAATCACATTAAAACCTTTCAAATACATTAAGGATTTTAGTCAACCTTCACTATCTAATTACACAATCATAACTATTCATATATGCATTCTAGCCTTTTCTGCATTGCCAAACAAAAGAACCCTCATTGCATCCATATTGGTAGAACTCATCTCCTTATACTAATATAAGAAAAATTGTGAAAATTTTTTCATTCCAAGGAAAAAATCGTACTATATATCTTATGATTTTAATTTAAAATTTTTCCACCATACTAAAATATTACTTTGTCAGGTGAAGCAAAATATAGTTGAATTAAGTATTTTCATTTGTCAAAAGTTTATCTTCCAGACCCTTTGAAATAATTTAATTCAAGATCCTCCATACTATTTATAATAAAAATCCTACACTATACAAAATATATCATCGGAGATTATTTGATATTGATTCGGATACGATATAACTTATCAAAATATATTTAAATTTATTATTTTCTAAGTACTTGAACCTTTTTAAAAGTTTTAGAAAGTGTTATAGAGGTGCTATTTCATAGCACTACCTCGTTATCATGACCACATTGATCATTTTCTCCTCTCCTTCAAGGAATTCAACTTTTTTTGTACCCTGAGTTTGCATCCTTGATGGAATATGATACTCATGATATCGAGAGACCCTGATCTAAACCTTGAATAATACACACACTTAGAGTCATAATACAAAACGAGTGGAAATATACCCAAATTGTTTACAGCAAAATAACTAAAAGAAACGTAAGTACAATCTGAATCCATGAACTTATCTTTCAAAGACACATAAACTATATTACTACAACTGACTATTCTTTGAAATCCACTAATAGAAGAATGAGTATCCATTTGCGAAAACCCCCGCAAATACCTTGAAAAATAAAATAAATGGATATAAACATACTATGTGAGATCAACCAAAAGACTGCAACTATCCTCAATGTGATAACTCACCATAGATGGTAAGTTGAATAAAGATCCGATCTAATCCTGAGCACAAGATGGATGGCTCCAAATATACATTATGAGACAATGTAGGAATTAAAGTATGTGTCAATACTTTTAATGTACTATGTGTGGTATATGCAATAACTTTCAAAAGATAACTGGATATATGAAATATAATAAATATGTAAAACCTAGATATAAAGGCATTGAAATATGCACAAATTAGGAATGTCAAACATGACTCTTTTACTGAGTTATGAACTAGAATATATCTTAACTATAATACGGAGAAATTATATTGATTTAAACAAGTAAAATTTAATAGTATGATACAGTGAAGGATGGTCAATGCATAATACTAGGACTGGGGAAATAGGAGTTTCTAAGTAAAAAATTTAGAATCATTTAGAAGTCATGTTAAACTAAAAAGGGTAATTAACCAAATGCATCAAAGTAGAACATGAAAACTTAGTTGTAATGATTTGCATTTAACTGAAAACATATTTGAAAACCAAATATCATGATAATACTAAAAATAGTCCTAATCTACTGTAAAATTAGTTGTCACAACTCTAGTTGTGGTGGTATTTACATCTCACCTATAGACAAACGAATCTCTGGCCCATAAAAAGTAGCAGTGGGCCAATACAAAGGACACAAAATGAAAGAGAAGAGAGATGAAGAAGGTAAATAGAAGTAGAATATGAAAATACATAACTGAACATGAATCCCCAGAACCTGGTATCATAACAGTTCAACATCAATATACAAAAAGGTACAAAATACAATCCACAATGGGACAAAATTACAAAATACTTACCTAGAATCCAAGTAGAATAGTTGTAGAGATAGAAGGAAGACCAGCCAGCATGAATGCCAAAGGCTCACCGTATCTCCTGAGCAGCACAAAGCAAGTCCGCACAATCTTGTCCGTCCTAGTTACTCGTACTAAGAGCTACATCAGGAAAAAATAAAGAAGTATAGAATGAGTATAAAAAATAATAGGTACCTAATAGGAATCATAGGCCTACCAGACAAAAGTAATTATAAGAAAGGTAAAGGGAGACTAAATATAACTAAGGAACTAACACATAAGGTGCATCAGGAACGGTAATTGAAATAATAGATAGTAAGTATAGAGAAGGGTCAGTTATCAGTGTGTGCAGTATCAGCTAACAAGTATGAAGGGAAGGCACTAACAAGTCATAGCATATAGATTCGGGACACAAGTAGATCATGAAAATGTGACACGTACTTATAGCCTAACCTGACAAACAAATGCAGGGACCAAGCTAAAGAAAGAGAAACAAAAGGGATGTAACCACTTAATGTAATAGTTTACGATAAGAAACATAATTAGATGCGTACAAGATTACAAACAACCCCAGATATCAACCATCATATAAGCATATAATTGACCCAACAGAACTCCCCTTGTAAGTAGCGAGGATTTCAACCAAGCGGGAAATATGAAATGCAAAGGGTTGTGGAAAAGTAATAGTGCCTATATGCACCCTCTACGGTACATGACTATCAGGAGCGGACCCACAGAAGCTTTCCCATATGCTTACCTCTCCTTCTTTGGTATACCCCTATTCTATGTTGTAACTCCTACCTAGTAGTAATTTTTGAGGCATACAAAACTAGTGTCAGAGGTTCTGTGGAGTTATTTAATCCCATAAAAAATCTTCCTAAAAATCCAATCATTTCTATAATTATTAGGGCCAAAAGGAAAAAATTAAGATTCATCCCGTATATTATATCTCAGTGGAAACTCAAGTCTATCTATGTAGGAAAAAATCAAACTCTCAATAATACCCAATTGTCGCAATGTATGTAATATCTAGAAATCATGGTGATAGTGAGGTAATAGCCTCAAACGATATTAGAAAATAGCTCCATACTTCATTTGACCACAGTCATGGAAAGTAAAAATATATAAGAAATCATTTTTCAATTATTATTCTATCAAAATCAAGTTACTTATTAAAATGTTTAATGCATGCTCGTTACATAAAACTAATCAATAGACTAAACTGGTCTAAAGTAGCTACCTAAAATCCATAGGATGGCTACCAAGCCCTAGTCATGAGGTATACCCTCTCCTAGCCAAACTACAGTCCAGAGTCTCGAATAATCGCATCAAAGATGCCACAATTGCAGAGAGGGTGCCCGTTAATAAACAAATACACAACTATACAGGGAGAACAATGGAATTATCATAGCTTAATCCAATATAACACGCTCACAGCCTCTCACTGGGCTAGGACAAAGCATTATCATACTTGGTTTCTACTATCCAGCACATCAATGTCATCACATAGGTATGCCAACTATCTAACTATATTATATCTGGCTATCTATATCCAGCATCCATATATGGCTCAATAATATGAAATATGTCATATAGAACACAGAGTAATCAACATACCTAGATCGGCCCTAAAATAAAAAACCTAAATTAGCGGATATCTACTAAGCTCTAACAACTAGTACAATGCCCTCCCCAAAGTCACTACATTCTAGAGTCAGTGTATAAACAACACATACCAAAGGGTTACTCCTCCCCAATTACACTATATTCAAGATTCGGTGTTGAGCACGCAGGTAGGGAAATATAGTCCAAGGGTATGTTGCTAAGCTACAAGCTAGCTACGTAGGCCATAGGCCCGAAAATAAACATATCGGGGCCCGAATAGTAATTGTAGCCCTGAGATGGTACTTTACTATATGTATTCTACATTAATACCATGTCTAAAGTAAGTAGACCATAGCCTACTTGGATCGGCGAAAACATCAAAAGTCACACTAGAAGTGCAGAGAATAAAAAATGAGCCCGACACTACATGAATCTAGCAAAAAAAATCCATGAGTAACATGGAGTAAAACAAGACCATATTTCTATATGAATGGAGGTGTTGGAATCCAGGCTAAAAATAGGTCTTAAACTCCAATGGTTCTGAAAGATGAAATATCTACACCAACACGTAGAGTGCAGCTCATACATCATTTGGTAAAAAATTTAGCTTAACTCTCGGTATAAAAATTAAGATACAATCCTTAGAAACTTTATATAACCTAGTACACTTTATTAAAATAGTCAAAACAAAGAGATAGCAGATAAAAATAGTCATAGAACCACCTGGATATGATTTCATTGATTACAAACCCAAACAACCACTTTAATATACTATTTTTGCTCTGGAAAAGAGAAAAACTGTTAAAACTTTCCTCAAAATTGAAGGAAGAAATATATATAGGCCTACCAGGTGTACGTATTCATAGAGGAAACTCACACTATTGTAACCCAATACCACGTCAACCTATGCAATGTTGGTCCACTGCCACATGCCACGATGAGTCCTAAACATGGACTATGTGATTACGATACGCTACCACGTGAATGCGATGCACATAGGGACAAGGCTACACAATTGTAGTAAAAGGCTACGTGATCTTGAAGGTTTGTCTGGTTGAGGTTTGGAATGCAAATGGAGTCCGACTTTGACAATCTATATATAGAATCTTTATGTTTTTAATATTTAGACTCAACTAGTTCGATGGAAGGGAAATTCGAGATTACATGTGATGAGCAAGTCCCAGAGTAAAAATACTTAAAGGAATTTAAACTATAAAACTATGAGGGAACCAACCTACCGATCCTAGTAAGTCAAAGATGACCTAGGAAGTTACACGAAATCTCTAATGCGGAAACTTTTTAGGAATAAAAGAAATAACCCCGAGATCGCCTATAATATCCAATTCTAATGAAATTTTTATCCCTGAAAGTTGAGAAAGAAGGAGCACCCAACGTCTGAAATAATAGAAATGTAACATTCATACGATTCTTTCATCAATAATTGCTTTAAGAGGATCAACACAAACTAATAAGTTTTCGAATCAAGGCTATTGATAACAAAATATACGGTAAGAATTTTATATATAATAACGAGGCATAAAGACATGGATGAAACTGGGTATATCGCCACTAACTCAAAAGATAGAGTCGATCTGTAGGCTATCTTACTGATCTACCCATGATTTCTTATGGCCCCAAATGAGCCTAAGATCATCAAGATCAACCCATTAATCTAGAACTGACTAGGATCAAACAAAAAAGACATCTAAACTCAAGGAAAATGATAATCTCAGGGTGCTTTATAGTTCTATTGAAGCATTACATAAAAACCTCAGGCCATGACTATAACATAACCTTTCGTCGTCTCATATACACGTAGTATAACCGACCAAGGAACTGCATAACTTAAAACAAAAGTACCCAAAATCTCTAATCCTCACAACTGAGAACAAGAATGAGTTCAAACTACTAGAAACTTTTGAAAGTTAGGCATCCCTAACTCAGAACCTGAAAGTATCTCTACTATAATACAAGGAGCATAATCACAAAACTGAATCACAGCTTGATATAAAAAAATCATTGGTCAACACAATAAATTGTAGAAAAAATAACATCCATATCCACCTATGAGTATCAAGCCTTCATAGTTGCATCAGCAAAATAAGATTGGAAGAACCACATAAATGGGCGTATGAAATCCTCTCAGATCCCTCACTAGGATCCACCAATAAAAAGTTCCCTCTCCACTACAAAAAATGCAAAGTCCCCACAAAACATATTCACCACCCAAGGTAGGACAAGGCACGGGCACTCAAATCTAAGATAGGATATAGTATGGCGCATCTAAATAAAAGGCCTCAACCTCTAAACCACAGGACTATAACCTAACAAGGATCACAAGCATTTACTTGGGCTAATGGATAGGACTGAGATTTACAACCAAAATCACAACCTACGTGCAACAAAAGAATCACATTGAAGAGAGATATAACATCACATGCTAATGATAAGGACTAAATCTAGTCCAGGATACAACATAAAAAATGTAAGGTCATACAAGTTAGAAAAGATATAGAAATTATTAATATGTCATAATAACGCCCAAATAAAATAAGCCAATTAGGAAGGAACTAAAGAAAAATCGTG